>CM076575.1:1397296753-1397359253 GCA_034641835.2 Pinus albicaulis
CTGAATTAATTCTTAGAGAAAGGACTAGCTTCAGTAGAGAAACAAAAATTGGCCACAAAGATGATGGGTTTTGAATTTGAAATTGGGAAAACAAAATATGGTGGAAAATTCTCTCTCAAAGAAAGAGGAAGAAACAAATGGTTTAATGTGTGCTCTTTCCATTCCATAATTTGATTGGGTGGAAGAAGCAAGTATATAATGGCATCAATATGAGAAGATATGCATGATCATTCAACAACTACAAGAGGACCCTGATGTAGTAGAAAAAATTACATGAAAAAATGATTATTTTATGGTATCAAGATTTCTTATACTTATGTAAAAATTCTCAATCAAATAGAAGGACCTATTGAAATTACACACTTATATAGAATGACATTCAAGGTTCTTTAAGACATACCAAAGTATCAAGAAATATTTTTTTGGGAAGGTCGTAGAGAAGATGTGCAAAAAATTGTGGTGAAATGCATGGGATGCCAAAAAATTAGAGAGACTATCAAGACCCCAAGTATCCTTCAACCATTAGTTATACCAAGACAATGTTGGGAAGAAGTTTTAATGGATATTATTACAAGTTTACCAAAATATGAAGGAAAGAGTATAAATATGGTAGTGTTAGATACAATGACAAAGTATGCCCACTTTTTATGTATTTCTCATCCTTCTAAATCAAGTATTGTGGTAGAAGCATTCCTAGAAAAAATCCAAAATCTACATGAAATACCAAAGATTATTATAAGTGATAGAGATCCAATTTTCACTAGAATTTTTTGGGCTGAATAATTTTTTCGTTTGGGTATTTAATTGGATCACAACTTGTATTACCATCCTCAATATTTTGGGAAAACTGAAATTGTGGATAAATTTTTAGAAGGATATATATGCTTCTTTACATCTAATTAACAGGTCAAATGGTTTCCCTTGGCAGAGTGATGGTACAACACATCCTTCCACACTTCATAAAAAATGTCAAAATTTATGGAACTTTATGAATATCATCCTCCATCTGTCACATCACCCTTGAAACATACTATAAAGGCTCAAGTAGTAGAGTACCACACACAACACCAACAAGAGGTTCTCAAACTATTGAAGGAAAACTTGGTTATGACACGAAATAGGATGAAACGACGAGCAGATCAACATCACAAGGAAAAGGAATTTGAAGTGAGGTATTGAATATTTGTGAGACTACAACCATATCAATAGATGTCCCTCAAGTAATAAAAGAGATAAGATAAATTAGCTCCAAGGTATTATGGCCCTTATAAGGTATTGTAGAATATTAGAAGTATGGATTACACATTAGAGTTGCCTCCATCTTACCATGTACATCTAGTATTCCATGTGTCTTGCTTAAAGAAGGTAACTGATGATACGATCTTAGTCCAAACTATTCTACCAGAGATTAATGAAAAAAGGAAAATAATACTATAACCAAAAACAATTTTAGAAATAAGGACTAAGAAACTGAGAAATAAATTAATTAGTTAGTATCTCATCAAAGAACCTACTAGTGGAAGAAGGGACATGAGAAGATGAATTATTCATGCAAAAACACCCACAGATAGTCAAGTGTTGAGGAAAACACCTATTTGAAGGGGAGGGGCATGTTAAGCCCTACATGGGCCACATGTTAACCCAAAAACCCCTTATTAAGCCCTAGATATTGAGTGATTACATTTCTATTTTTGTATTGTTATGTATGATTGAATCCCTGATCATCCCATTTTATTATAATTGTACCCTTTTTATCCTATATATATACTAATGAGGCCTAGTCTTACGTTCATCAAATATTACCTTGTTCATCATATTAATTGTTAAAGGAGGTTTTCCCCTCAAAGTGGACTACAATTATTGGTTTCTTATCAATTTTAAGGTGCAAGGATCCTAACATAAAACTATAGGATGGTTTAAGGAGTAATGATATTGTTGAGGGGACTTTGCATTGGAAATCTATATAATATACTTAGAAGAATTATTAGTGATGGGTTCAACAATTTCATTGTTCTTGAGAGTGAATCTAAAGAAGGAAAAAATCCTACAATTTCTGGACAAAATATTATGGTGTGGCATCAAAGACTTGGACATATTGGAGTGAAGGAACTTTAAGTACCACATGTTAAAGGTATGGTACTCTAAGGTATGTCTAATTTCTCTCTAGATTTTTTTTTGTGAGCATTGTTTATGTGAGAAGCAAAATCAATTAATATTCTCCTCTAGTGTTGTTGAATTTTGCAACAAGAAATAGTAAAGGAGCCATCCTAAAACATCATCCTTGATCCTAGTTGGAAAATAATCACCTAAACTAGGTGGGGCCCACACAGGCTATTTTTAGGTGTATGTGTAATTTTAGACATGGTGAACATATTCTATAAGTTGTGGGATGCTATTTGTAGATGGTGAAAAATAGATGAGATTCTATTTTTAGAATATTGGGCGAAGTCTATTTATAGAGCGCTGATCTAAAAATAGATGCATGTCGATTATTATTAGCTCTTAATAATAATCAGACTCTAAACAACAACTTATTCTCTTGGAGCACTTCAGTTTAGTGCACAGATGTGGCACAGTAGCTGACAGAAGGAATTACGCTATTCCTAAGGGTTTACTAGAGCTATTGCATGGAGGACTCAGTTAGAACTCAAGTGGCAGAGTTATGACACAGTTGGAAGAAGTAGTTATGGAGTTGTATTCAGTTTAACTCAGTTAGACTCAATTGAGCTAGTTGTATCTAGTCTAACTGAATGATACACTAGTGAGAGGAGTGAATTAATTAGTTAATTAATTCACAAATAATAACTCATTAATCAACTGAACAATACAACAGTTAACTACAGTGCATGGCAGTTTTAGTGGAGACCCAGTGGAGAGATAGGTGAAAGGGCAAGATGGACTATCCATTGTGACTACTAGTGATGCATGAATTGCATCTATATATACATTGGAGTTTCCAATGATAATAACGCAGTCAAGGAGAGTGGGATTGCATCGAATTGGTCTTTTTAATTAGCTTGGATTGCACAGTGGAGGCAGGCTAGCAGGAGGGCAGAGATTGGTGCGTGGATTTGCAGATTTCTTCTATGTTATTGTGTGATGATTGATTGTACTAAGAGCTTGATGTACTAATATTTGTATGAGATTGTTACATGATATCCATGATACACAATATATTATAGTTGGGGTTTTCAGCTTCAAGCTTTCCCGTTAAACAACTGTGTTAATGTGTGTGAATTTTTATTGTTTCATGTGTGCATTGCAATCTTGATTTAATTTCTGCAAATGATCAATGGTGGAATAGATTCTTTATTTTGCATGAAGTTAAAATAATGTGAGATCAGGAGAATATTGGACATATAACCCATAATTTATATAATTTCTACATGGTATCGAAGCAGTATTGATCATTGGAGGAGATTGCAATTATTGAAGTGGTTGAGTTTGTGCCGGTGGAATTCGAATTTGCTGCAGTGTTTTCTTGGTGTCGAAGTTGAGCATTAATTGAAATGTCTTTCAATAGATTGTGATTGGAGTATGCCCTTGATGGGAGCTCAAATTACATAGCATGGAAGGATAGGATGGAGGCGGTGTTGGAGGATAATGGGCTGAAGGAGTTCATCGATAGTGATGTTTCGAAGCCGAGATCTAGCAAAGCTGCCGCGCTTGACACATGGCAAAAGAAGGTAGCAAAGTGTCGAAGGATTCTGTTGGAAGGTGTGAAGGACCACATTGTGTCCAGCCTTCACGGGAAAGCCACTCCATTCTTAATATGGAAGGCTTTGACAAACTTGTTCCAAAGCAGAAGTGACCAGAGGAATGGCGCTTAAAGACAAGCTCAAAAAAATAAAAATGGAGAAGAATGACACTATTCCGGTATACTTGACAAAGTTTTTCCAATGTAGGGATGAGCTTGGGAGTGTAGGAGTCAGTGTTGATGAAGAAGACTTAGTGAGCTTGGCTCTCCTTGGGCTTCCTAAGAGTTGGCATAGCTACGAAGACTCTGTCAATGGACGGGAGAAACTGCTAGGATGGGAGCGACTTTGGTCGGATCTTGTGCAGGAGGAGATAAGGCAGGGTACTAGGGATGGATCTTCATCGAAGAATGATGATGAAGAGTATTTTGCTTTGGTTTCCAAGCCAAAGAAGAAGAAGGGGAAGAAATTCCATTCTATATCTGAGGCCGGTGAAGATGGCAAAGAGCGTGACATGTCCAAAGTGAAGTGTTTTCACTATCACAAACATGAGCATTTCACCACTAATTGTCCACATAAGAAGAAGAACAAGATGGCTGCTGGAGCTGTAGCTGGTGAGGCTCTTGCCTCGCAATTTGAGCTTGAATTCTCATTGATCGCATGCATGGTGTCTAGTGCATTGGGATCGGGGTGGTACTTTGATAGTGGTGCTTCCTTTCACATTACGAGAGATGTGAACCTTTTCAGTGACTTGGTGGAGAAAGATCTCCAGTTGCATGTTGAGTTGGGCGACAATGGACGATACAATGCGACCGGCATTGGTACCATTACCTTTCAGAGGGAGTCAGGTAAACTCATTATTTTACAAGATGTTGTGCATGTTCCAGGTTTAAAGAAGAATTTAATCTCAGTCGCAATGTTAGAGGATAAAGGCTATGATGTTGTCTTTAGTGAAGGAAAAGTTTTCCTTTGTCACAAAGCAACAGGACAAGTCAAGAAGGTTTGGATTCGAGCTAAGAATATCTACAGACATGAAGTAGATGGGATTTCTGTGGAGCTTCCTACTGTTGGGAAGTGTGAGAAAGCCATGCAATTGATGCTTGAGAGGGAGTAGGATTTGCATGCAGGTAAGAGTGAACCTCGGGATGTGGAGCAGCCACAAGATGATGATCATGGAGTGGGAGAAACCACTCATGCAGAGAAATTTCTTTCTAGATAGGCAGAGGGAGTGCATGCAACTATACCACCAGGTGAGAGGTGGGGCGACATACATGAGTAATCCCAAGAGGATATTTCTTGGAAGGATTCATTGGGATGGTGTGGATATCATGAATTGAACCTAGCTACGAGGAGCCCACAGAGCAACAGTAGCATGATCAGTTGGATTGATGCAGGCAGATCAAAGTGACAGTGTCAGATACTAGATCGCAGTTCAGAGTTGATAGCAAGTGCAGAGTGCATGGGTGCAGAGTTCAACAGCGCAGTGGTTCCTGAAGACATGTGCAGTTGGTACCAGCAGAAGTCGAAGACTTTGATGATAGATGCATTAGACTGATTGAGTTGTTTGGAGCCTTTTAGTTTCGGAAGTGTTGCAGAGAAGATGCATGGAGTTGCAGGGCGCTTGCAAAGGTTGCAAGGCGAATGCATGGAGTTGCATGTCGCATGCAAAGACAATCCTTTCTTGTTGAGAGGGAGTGTTGAAGTTTGCAATAAGAAACAGTAAAGGAGGCATCCTGAAACATCATCCTTGATCCTAGTTGGAAAATAATCACCTAAACTAGGTGGGGCCCACAAAGGCTATTTTTAGGTGTATGTGTATTTTTAGACATGGTGAGCATATTCTATAAGTTGTGGGATGTTATTTGTAGATGGTTGTTCAAATGTGAAAAATAGATGAGATTATATTTTTAGAATATTGGGCGAAGTCTATTTATAGAGCGTTGATCTAAAAATAGATGCATGTTGATTATTATTAGCTCTTAAAGAATAATCAGACTCTAAACAACAACTTATTCTCTTGGAGCACTTCAGTTCAGTGCATAGATGTGGCACAATAGCTGACAGAAGGAATTATGCTATTCCTAAGGGTTTACTGGAGCTATTGCATGGAGGAATCAATTAGAACTCAAGTGGCAGAGTTATGACACAGTTGGAAGAAGTAGTTATGGAGTTGTATTCAGTTTAACTCAGTTAGACTCAGTTGAGCTAGTTGTATCTAGTCTAATTGAATGATACACTAGTGAGAGTGGAGTGAATTAATTATTTAATTAATTCGCAAATAATAACTCATTAATCAATTGAACAATACATCAGTTAACTACAGTGCATGTCAGATCCAGTGGAGACCCAGTGGAGAGATAGGTGAAAGGGCAAGATAGACTATCTGTTGTGACTACTAGTGATGCATGAATTGCATCTACATATACATTGGAGTTGCCAATGATAATAATGTAGTCAAGGAGAGTGGGATTGCATCGAATTGGTCTTTGTAATCAGCTTGGATTGCACAATGGAGGCAGGCTAGTAGGAGGGCATAGATTGGTGCATGGATTTGCAGATTTCTTCTATGTTAGTATGTGACGATTGATTGTACTGAGAGCTTGATGTACTAAGATTTGTATGAGATTGTTACATGATCTCCATGATACATAATATATGATAGTTGGGGTTTTTAGCTTCAGGATTTCCCATTAAACAACTGTGTTAATGTGTGTGAATTTTTATTGTTTCATGTGTGCATTGCAATCTTGATTTAATTTCCGCAAATGATCAACGGTGGAATAGATTATGTATTTTGCATGAAGTTAAAATAGTGTGAGATCAAAAGAATCTTGGACATATAACACATAAGTTATATAATTTCTACAAGTGCTACAAGGGTAGGGGGAATATTGCAATTGGCGCGCCATGATATTTTTGGACCTATGTAGATTACATCAATGGGTAAATATGTATATTATGTCTCATTTATAGATCAAATTATCAAGGAATACATGGATTTATTTCCGAATAAATTTGAGGTACTTGATCAATTTAAAGATTTGAATGCTCTCATGGATAATTAGACAGAAGAAAATTAATGTGTTGAGTAAAAATAATGGTGGAGAGTTATGGGAATGAATTCAAGGAATTATGTAAGAAGCATGATATAGAAAGGTGGAAGAATCTTCCAATTGTAGAAAGGATGACTATAACACTGATGGAAAAATTGAGAAGCATGCTTAGTGGTATCAGGTTAGGATGGGAATTCTATCTAGAGTAAAATTAGGGTAATTTTGAGGTCTAAAATGGGCCTCCTAAGAAAAATGTACAACCAAAATAAACTTTACAAGAACCAATAGGATTTAAGATGATGATGTCAACCATGGGGGATGATTCATCATGTTTTACGTAAAAGGTTAAAAAAATTAAAAATAATAAAACAATAAAACTACATTTTCAGCTCATATTTTCAACTTATCTCCCAAAGTTTTACTCAAATTTCGAGTGGGAGTACTCGTTGGATGAAAAAATTAATTCCTCATCCAAGGAGTACCCATGTTGCATACTTTCGATGGAACCTGCTACATGAAAAATGAGAAATACATGAAAAACGTGATTGCAATCACGTTTTTCATGTATTTCTCATTTTTCGTGTAGCAGGTTCCATCGAAAGTATGAAACATGGGTACTCCTTGGATGAGGAATTAATTTTTTCATCCAATGAGTAATACTGCTCAAAATGTGAGTAAAAATTGTGGGAGATAAGTAGAAAATATGAGTTGAAAAAATAGTTTTTCCTTTTTTCCCTCTAAAATTTGATGATGTCATCAAATCTTATTTTATTATTTCCACTATTATTTTATAATTTCCTTAGGAGGCCCATTTTATACCTCAAAATTCCCCTAATGTGGCTATTACATGTTACTTGGTAAATTGATCACCTTCACCAACTTTGGGTGAAAAGACTCGGCACAAGATATGAGCTGGTAAGAAACCACCTCTTAAACATTTCAGGGTATTTAACTATGATTCTTTTGTACACATTCCAAAGTAAAACAGGAGTAATATAGATAATAAAGTTGAGAAATGTATATTTATTAGCTATAAATATGGTTTGAAAGGTTATAAGCTTTAAAACTCAAAAAATAAGGAGGTTGTGTATAGTTTAGATGTGGTATTTAGAGAAATCAAAGATGTGGTCAAATGAGTGGTCCTGCCAAAGGATAAAGAACCAAAGAATATAGGGTTCCAATTGAAAAATAAACTATGTAGAAGAACATGAATTAGAAGAAGAAGAACCACATATTGTGGTATTGATGAGATTAGTTCTAGAACGAAGACAACTAGACATGTATACGCCAAATGATTTCCATTCCAATTTTATTTTGTTTATTACTAATGATGATCCTAGAATTTTTAGGGAGATAGTGGATTTAGAGGATGAAATTTTTTGGAAAAAGGCCATGGTCGAAGAAATGGTAGCCTTTGACAAGAATGAGGCTTTGGATCTAGTGGAATTTTTGACAGGAAGAAATCCCATTGGTAGAAAGTGGGTGCTTAAGAAGAAGTTGAATGCTAAACGAAAAGTGAAGAAATGAAAGGCTCAATTAGGAGAAAAATAATATTCCTAGGCAGAGGGAATTGAATTTGGTGATATTTTTCTATTGTTTCCAAGTTAACTTCTATTACATTTATTTTATATGTTGCTACTACTTTTGATTTTGAAGTAGAAAAAATGGACGTGAAAACAACACTCCTACATGAGGATATGGAAGAAGAAATTTACATGAAGTTGCTAGAAGGATTTACATTGAAGAGAAAAAAAGAGATGGTATATAGGCTAAAAAAAAATGATGTATGTGTTAAAGCAATCACCCAGGATGTGGTATCAAAAATCTGGTAGTTATATATTGTGACTTGGATTCACAAGGAGAAACACAAATTATAGTGTGTATTTCAAATTAGTTTGTGATTGTATTAATTCTTTGGTATTGCATGTGGATCATATGTTTCTTATTGGAAATGAAAATAAAATCATCTAGGATGTGAAAATTTAGTTTTCCTCTAAATTTGACATGAAGAATATTGGTGCTAAAAATTTCATTTTTGGCATGGAATTTTAAATAAATCAGGAAAATAGGAAACTCTGGTTAAATTAGAGAAAACATGTCCATACAATATTGCAAAGGTTTAATATGCATGAATGTAGACATATAAAGGTCTATTTTCATTGTAGGTATACATTTATACAACTTAGTGTCCTAACGCATGGGAAGAAGAAGAGGACATGCCTCATGCTCCATGCAATTGGTCATTTGTTGTATGCAATATTTGGACTAAACCAAACATTACACATGCAGTGGGAGTATTGATCATGTATATGTCAAAACCAGAGAAGGAGCATTGGGAAACAATAAAGAGGGTTCTTGGATATTTGGAGAGATATGGTTGAAAATAAGAGAGTGGCGGTAGTGAAATGTGTTTGTGTCATTGCATATTTTGTGTTAATAACTCAGTTTTCAACAATTAATTGTGTAGGGTTAAAACCAACAATTACATATGTGTGTTCTATGCACACCATTTCATAGATATGATGAAGTTAGGATTCTACTCAAAGCCAATTTTTTATAAGCAATCCATAATTTTAGCGGACATGCAAACTTGGACTCGTCCAATTGACGAAATTGGGACTGTAGAAAAGGAATTTTGTTTTTGACATATTGAAGGTGAGTATTTACAACATTCAAGTTGACTATTGAGGACCCAAGGGAATGTTTTCCATATTTGTTGTCCTCAACTACCCCATATTATAGCTCCATGACCATTATGTGCATTGAACTTATTTTGTTATAAAGTACATTCTTAATGCCTTTCATATTTGTTTTTAATTCTCTTACTATTGATAAGGGAAATTATTTGTTATGATACTTAACCCAAGAAATTGAGTCACATAAGGGATTTAAAAAATTACTCCATACGTATTAATATCAAAACCCTTAAGGTAGGGAAACACCTTAGAGCAATCCTTTTATTGAAGGAATCCACTCATTTTGTCTTGCTTCTTAATGTACATCTCCAATACATGCCCATGAGAAGGATTCCATCCTCATTTTATAGATATCTATGAAACCCTAATCATAACCACGCCCTAACTATCTAATGGACTTTCCTTAATGAGATTTTGTTACATTTATTATAGCTTCTTGTAGCAACACAATTTATTGTAACTCTATGATTGTTCTTGTAGAACAAAAAAAAATTATATTTAGCATATTTATCTATAACAATGTACATTTTTCCTCTAACACCATCAATGGAACCGTACAATGAGGTTCAAAAGAAAGGAAATTCGGGAATGGGTAGTATTTATTTGAATTTGGTTGTGGGTGTTTATATTTTCCTGTCACTTTGAATTCTGAAATTTAGATTGGTAACATTCTCTTCTTTATACAATTTAGATTGATATTAATTTCCTTTACTTGCATTATTTCTTTCAAAATGAATTACCTATGAATGATAAAATATGTTCTATTTTGATTGATTTTCCTTGCGATTAGTAAATTCCCTATAACAACCACAAATTGATTTATCTTTATCTAAACCATTAGAGTAATACTAAGGTGGGATTTTCCTCTCATTAGTTAGGATCATTAATGTAATTATTTTAACAATAAGGGAAAGAGATTGTGGCTTGCACATATAGTGCATATCCCCTCATAAATTTGTACAAACCTTTAAAATTGGTGGAAATTGTTAGCGTAAGGAGTCACTCCTTGACTGAAAAGGAGTAAGCCTTACACATCATAGTTCATTTCAAAGTAAAAGGTTTTGAGTGGTGGGATGGCTTCTTAAAGAGTTTGAAATGTGTTTTACTCTTTTAGAATTTCATGCATTTGGCAAGCTGTGGCAAGTATAAATTGTATGGATAAATTGGTAGTATAGGGGAGCAGATTGTATGAAATGAAGGTGACAGATAGCTGGTACTCAACCTAAGAAATATGCATATCCTAAATCAGTCACACAGCTACAAGAGTAGTCATTTACATAAACTCTGTTTTATTTAAAGGAAACAACATTTATAAAGAAGAATACATGCATAAATTATTTCATAAATCTTTCGTGAAACATTCACTAACATGCTCTACACAACATATAGATGATTTGCAGAAGAATAAAAAATAGATAATTAACTATTAGATCCTCTAACCGTTCTCTTACTCACACTTTACTAGCTGTTGCAACTCATAAATAAAAAGAATAAAACAATAAGAGAAACACACCATACATTATATAGTCCTTGAAACACAAAATCCTACAGCATGAAGTGAAAAAAGGAGTTTTCTTTATTATGAAAATTCTTCAGGTCGACTAGATTCCAACCCTGAAATGACATTTACAAATGATATTTATAGAGAGAGAGGCACCAACTCCATATCTCCTAAAAAGAAGGATCCACTCTTCCTCACATTACATAGGAGTTATAGGACATTAAAGACATATCCTATCGAAATATAACTAACAGGACATATGTATATAGGAAGAAAGAAGACAGTTCAAATAGTGTTGATGGTGTTGGCAACCTGCGTCCTTTTCTGTTGATTTGTCTCTCCATGACCTTAGTTCTTTAAAACCCATGTTAAATGTGACTTTTAACAACATCAAAACTGCTTGAAATTTCCATATCGTCATGAGTCCTTATCATCCTTGGACTAGCTCGAAAATTCTACTGACAACTGTCAAAAATAATTTACACAAGCGCTACCAGAAATTCCAGTAAAAACCTGTAATTGCGCAAAAATTGTAATGCTACCGTAAATTCCAGTAACGCTCTATTTCCTTTTAAAAAATGCACAACAAAATACTTGAAAAATTCTGTGTAGACTTATACATTCTGAAGATTGAGCTTGTTCAAAAATATAACTAGTAGGAAAAAAGGTATTTCATTGAGACATCCTTTTACCTTTCCTTCATATGAGCTGCAACTTCTGCAAGATTTTCCAAATTTGTTTGTTTGTCAACTGATGATTTTGACCTTGTGGTCCTAGTGGCTATCTCTTTTACAATGGCCTTTTTCTCTTATGATCTCTTCTGGATTTTTCTTCTTTTAGAGGATCCTGTTTACTGGTATGAAGGGGATTTACCCTTATCTTTCTTCTTGGACCCACTGGATTTTTCATTTGAAGGAGTTGCAGTATGTAACACTTCATATTTCCTCTCAATATCTATAACTTCTATCAGCAAGCTTGGGTTATTCAGGGCTTTATATTTCAGCCTGTATTTTTTGTTGGCTCTTGTATGCCTTTTCTTGCTACCAACAACTTCTTTTGCAAATTTTTGTCTTCTCTTGCTGCTAATATCATACCCTGCATCCTTCAGGAGATCCTCATTTGACCTAGTGGGTTGATATTCTTTCTAAGTCTATTGATGAATGTTTGCTTCAGAAACTTTCGACAACTCTTGTTCTTTTGATTTTTTTTGCAGCTACAAACTTTCCTCTTCATTCTCTAGCATAAACCTTGGGAAAGGATAAATAGGAGGCACAATATTCATTGATTTGGGCTTCCTAGTCGATGAACCTTCTCCTTTCTCCAACTTATCTTCATATTTGGTTTAGGGATCCTTTTCATGTCTGCCTTTAGCCTTCTTGAAGATATTCTCCTTCTTAGCTTTCCTTTTAGTCCTTTTACCAACTGATGAAGTAGTTGGCTTCTGAATTTTTCCCTTCTGCTTGGAAGGTTGAGAATGTTGTCGTGAGGTTGGAGATAACTAAGCGGGAATATTTTTTGTAGGTGCAGGTTGGCCTGCCCTGTAAAATAGGAAGTGCTCCCATGACTGGTTTCTTTTTCTGAGCTCTTAAACAACCAACACCCTAATAAGATCCCAATGATAAATGAAATATTTTGAATCTACTGCATGGGTTTATCCTAGCTGACATCTTAGTCAATATTTTCAGCAAAAAGAAAGGTAGGTTGAGGGTCTTCATACCTGCAATGTGAAACGAAAAACCTCATGTGATAAAGAAAAACAACAGTAAATCCCCTCTCACAGGTAAGGTAAATCTTAATGAACTTAACAGTTTTAGCCCATTCATTCTTAAGATAACTGCTAGGAATCCCCTTAGCCCATTTAGGGTCTCTGTGTTCATCCTTGATGAAGTTGTTGAGGTCTCCTCCAGTGATAACTTGGATTTTGAACCATTTTTCTCCTTCCTATGGGAGGTGAAAAGCTTCAGCAATAGATTATGTTGATACTTGCAATCTGAGGCCATAAACATTTTCTTCTTGCCCATCAAATGAGAGGGAAAATTCCTTAGCTACTCCTAGATTAGAGCTTCCTAACCTTGAACAAAAATGGATACCACCCTACCTGTACAAAGAACCTCCTCACATTTAGATTAGCATCAAATAAATCAGCTCCTTGAGATTCGATGCGTTTTAGTTTTCATCCTTTCTTAGTCATCGTCAACAATAAGGAAGGTTGTCTATTATAATCTGATAGTTGTCAATATTAGGAGAGCTTACTTAACAGGTGTTGTTGTATCTTCAATGAAAACTGTCTGAAAAATAGGTCTCCCTCTTCAATATGCTCATTGGAACTGCTCATTCACCAACAACTGAACTCAGAAACTAATGGTTTTCCCTTTCTTTCAGTGATTTAAAATGACATGTTAGTTCACCTTTCCATGCATGAGATTTTTTCATTGTGGGAAATATCTTGGATTGTATAACACACCTTGTGGTAGTCATGATTAACTTCAGTTGGTTGCTTTGTTTCAGATTATCTGTTACAGGTGGCTGAAGCTGAAAGGAATTGGAGTTGGCAGTCACTTCCATCATATTCTTATGACATGCCTAAAATTCCGGCAACGTTCATGCGTGATCAAATCAAATGGTCACCACATTAAATTGTAGATCCACGATCTACCTTGACACTAGATATGTACCTTGACATGTGGATATAATGACTCAAGCTGATATACATGACAAACAACAGTTGCCTTTTACAACTGCACATCGACACCTAGCGTCTTCCACGTATGACCATGACTTAACTCAACATCACTCAATGCAGATATTTCCCATCACGTGACATAGCTCATGATAAAAAGGTTTAAACCTTGGTTAATATCGGGAACACGTGGCTAACATAAAAGCTAATGCACTTTTTTTATTTAAAAAAAAAACTGGGGAATGGCATCATTTGAGGTCTAAAATGGGCCTCCTAAGGAAAATGTACAATCAAAATTCACTTTATGAGAACCAATCACATTTTAGGGGATGACATCATCCCTAATGGTTGAGGTGGCAATGCTTGAGTTAAATATACTTATTTGTCACATTCTCATTTGTGGATAAAAACTCATGGTTAACCATGGTAGTGCTATAAGTACATTTAACGTCATAAAGTAAAGTACTCATAATAAATGTCATTTCACACTTTTTGAATAAAATATTATTATTGTCATTTCATATTGTTTGAAAGAAACAATGCATACCCTACACAATCTTCATGTCTTTACACACTTTTCAATAAATATTACATTTGTAATTTTCATATATTTATTTTTAAATTATATATTCATCTAATTTTATTTAATATTACAATTTTAAATTAATTATAAGTTAATATCTATACATATATATTATATATACGAAATAAAAATAAATAAAAATGTAACCTTGTAATTTTAGGATAAATCAAATCTATAAATAATATTATTATAATATTAATACTAATACGAAAATATTAAAATTAAATAAATAAATAAATAAATATTTTAGTTTTGTCGTGAAAAAAGGTATATTAATTTTGTATATTGAAAATAGTAATATTAGGTTATACATGGTTTGGGGCAAAAAAAAATCTAAATTTCAATGTATATAAATCTTAAATTTATTTCAATACTTTTTTTTTTAAAATTCTAAATACAACTCAATTCATTTCATTATGAATATAATAATATTATATATTATTATGTATAATATTATGAAAAATAATCTAAATGTTATAGAATATATATTATATTCCTTTTTATATTATATATCATTTCATCTTATGTTATAAACCAAATCAATTTAATATGTAATATGAAATCCATACATAAAATAATATATTACACTTATTATATTATATTATATTATTTGTATATAGTATATTAGCTATATGTTATTATACAATTTAAATAATATAATTTTTAATTAATAGCATGTTATATCATTAAGAATTTATAAATTTATATTTATATTTTATTTTAAGTTATTTAAGTACAAAGGACAAATGCATTAGTTGTTGAATAATAATGACTTTTTCTTAAAAATTTCATTCTTATTTATAGTCACATCAATACAATTTTTTTATTAATTTTATTTTGGTACAACTTTTGAATTGAATTTAACTATAGTTACATGGATTGTGGTGCAAAAAGTGAATTGAAAATTCATAAATATTATTTTATTGGTTTAGCTATTATTTTATTATTTCCTTAGGAGCCCATTTTAGACCTCAAAATTCCCTTAATGGTTACCGAATTTTCGGTAGCATCGGAAAAATGAAAAACAAATATAAAACAGAATTAAAACAGACTGTCCGATATGGCTAAAACAAACACTATCGAAACTTTTGGGAGCATTCCAAATTTTTTTGAAATTTACAAATTTTTATCGTAAAAACAATAAAATTTAAAAAATACCCATGACTAAGCATAGAACTATGCTAACAGAAACAAGAGGACAACATTATTTCCATAATTTTGTAGCCCACCACTTTTTGGCGACATTATTGGTATAAGGGGAAGTTTGAGGTAAAAGATGGGTCTCAAAACAAAAAATATACTAACAAAATCAACTTTAGAAGAACTGGCAAGCTTCAAGACGATGATGTCATCCACAGGGGTAAATATCTTTGGATTTAAAAGAAGATTATTTATTATTTATTATTTATTTTTGTTTTTATTTATTTTTTAATTTTATAATTGTTTTTTCAACTGATCTCCTTATATGTTTACTCAAATGTCAAGTGTAGGTACCTATTGGATGTAGAATTAAATTATGCATCCAATAAATACTCATTCTACATACTTTCAAGTAGACTGACATTGAAAAATACTTGAAAATAACATATTTCTTTCATTTTTTTCAATGTAGGTAAACTCAAAAGTATTTAGAAAAAAGAAACATGTTTTTCCATGTATTTTCAATTTATTTCGATGTTGATCTACTCAAAATTATGTAGAGTGGATACTTGTTGGATGTAGAATTTATTTTTGGATCCAACATGTACCTATACTTGACATTTGAAAAAATCTATAGGGAGATAGGTTGAAAACATAAAAAAAAGTAGGTTTCTTTCTTTTTCTTTAAAAATTCCTAACTATTATTTTATTATTTTCCTTAGGAGGCCCATTTTAGACCTCAAAGTTCCCCTAATGGGATATTCTAAAAGCTTGCATTTTCTTCATGTTGATGGGGTGAAGTGCACCACCAACAGTTGTAAGGGGATCTCCCTTATATGAAGTATCAATTATACCTCACACCATTTGGGATAGGAGTCCCATCCGGGATTTGGGCTCGACTACCACCATGTTTGTTTGAGAATTAGATTCTAGACAAGGTGAACAAGAAAAAGGGAAATCTCATTGATACCCCAATGAGATGCAAGTTATAACAACTTATGGAAATACCTTAAGCAAGAAATACAAAGGATATTACAATAAAAATGTAGATGAACATGAATCTAAAATAAAGATAGAAAAATTTAATTAAGTTGCATGAAAAAGGAAGGATTCTAGTTACCAATTTCAAAGTAGTTCGCAATTAGTAACTAGTATGAAAGCATATATAAATCAACAAACAATTCCAAGTAAGATGTAAATTTCGAATTAATGAAATAGTTCATCAATCCTCAACACATAAATTACAATCATATACCATTGAGAAGCTACAAGAACAGTCTTATAACTTTCAATAACACACAAATGAAATGCTTGTTGTTGCTCGAAAGAGCTTCTCAATATTGATGTCAAAATATCCCATGCACTTTACACAGTATCCAACCGATCCAATAATGGAAATGCAAAACTATCACTTGATTTTTGAAAGGAATATATAAGATTTCCCTTTCCAAAGTGATCTAATGAGTCCAAAACTAAAATTCCCTACTAGCCATGAGGGTATATTTATACAAAGCTAGGTCACCTTTCAACTTCCATGATTTTTCAAATACCCTCATGACTTTTCAACTTCTTTTGCACCTAATTCCTATTTCACTTTTAATTATAATTCTACTTTATTTACATAATTACATGGAAATTGAAAATAATAAAATAAACATCTTTCATGGCACTAATTCCAAAAATTATAGCCAAAGGTATGTTTTAAATTTACAATTCTTGAGTTAGGTAAGTGTTACCATAGGGGCTTCGCTCAATGAACCTATGACATATCACATGCATTCATGACATACTGAACAATACCCTTAATTTGACTACATATTGGAAAATACCACTAAAAATCACATTATTTAACCCCTTACCAATATGAACCCAATACAACTTCTCAATTAAAAAAACCCCTACTTTCACTAGATATTGTAGGTATCAATTCTTTCATTAAGATTTTTATACCCCTTCATATTTTTTCATTAACTTTGAGCTCCATTTTTTATACCTACCAACATAAAAACCCTTTACCATATATGCTATTTTCAAAATATTATGTCATTTTTTCCTCAATATATATCCCCCAATATGAATGCATGTGGTATGGTATTGCTCGAGTGAAGCACTCGTGAGTGTGCCATGCTTTGCAATCGCCAACTATGGATATTATTTGGCTCGATAATAGACTCTGATAAGTGATCTCACAATAAAAAAAAACTAGGAACTATTGTATTCATGTCTACTTCTACTTTGTGGAATAACGTGGAGAGAATCTTATGCAACTTTGTTGGTTCTACCACATGGTCCACAATATATTTTATGGTGGAATTTAGATCATTCTGAGTGATGGCTAACCTGCGTGCATCTATGAATTCTTGAATTTCTCATTGAACGTATTGTTATGGCCTCAGTACCCCATGTGCTCCAATGGAGACTATTTTATGAGACCTAATAATAAATGATATCATGATATGACATTGTTGATAATCACTCATTTCCTGACCACATCTTTCCCCAACTTCTCATGGGCTTGGATAATTAATTTGATTTTTTCCTTAGCCCTTTCCCTGTCCATTTCATCCTTTCTTTGTATATCGGTTGAGGACTTAGGATATTTTGTGTCCCACACATACATTATGTACACAGTGGTTAAACTGTCCCTTAACAATGTTCCTTCTGCATTGATTTCATTTTGAATGGCCATGAGTGAGGATGCTACTTTTTGAAGCTTGAATAGATATTTGTACAACCATTTCATGATGTCTTCTAGTACTCACATTTCCTCCAATGTTGTTGCATGGAAATAATCTTCATGGGAAATTGATGCTAAAGTTTAATTATATTTTCAAAGCTCCTCATTCTCCTATTGCAAATTAGGTATATTCTTCTCCATTTCTTTAATCTTATTCAACAAATTCTCAATGTTCTTCTCTGTAGTAGTGGAGGATGCATATCATGTGGAAGATATTTCCATGGGATTTTTCATAGTACCCACCACTATATCTTATTCAACAATCACTAAGATCAGTTTGGTCAATTCTCAATTTAAGTGCTTTTTCCTTTCTCGAAAAAATATATTTGAGCATCGATCAAACATGAAGCTTGAAAGATCTAACAATTTCAATGAGGAGTCTTGCAATCTATGCATATTATATTATACATTGCATTAATTTGTGTAAAACAATCAACAATATCATGCAATTATTCCCTTGCTTGCTCGTACATATAGGATGATCCAACAGTGAAACGAATGTGATATAAGGGTGAGATGAATCCTTTAGCTATCTTGTGATACATTTCCTTATAACAAATATCCCGTAAGTTTCGGTAGTAGATATGTATTGGCAGTATGTCTAAAGCTAAAGTACATCTCCATCCTAATACCTCAAACTGAAATATTGAGCATATGGCATCTAGGATATGATGGCATGTAAATTTCAAGTTGTCTTCCTACAAGTGGATTTTGAGCTTGTTTTACATTTTTCTGGATGGAAGCTACTATAATCTATCCAATTGAATATGATTCCCTCTTGGGTACATGTGTATTTCAATGGTACCTATTTCTCTTCCAACATTTGTGCATCTGGCCCGCCATACAATTGGAAACACATAACCACTACCATCTGATATGCCTTCCTTAACAACTTGGTATTATATATTCCATTAGCTCCATGTCAGAATTTATTAGGGGCTTGCCACTAGGTCTTCATGATATCATTGCTAGCTAAGGAAAAACCATCAAACGACTTTGTTGTAAATTCCACTTGATAGTTTGGAAGTTTGCAATATTTTTCAATATAATGATATACATATGTTGCTATAGATAATTTGTTGTTGTCCTGGATGGTTGTGTATCTTATGTCAATACATTTTATTATCCATTTAGTAGTTTCTACGCATAGGAGGAGAGTAGGATGTGATACTAAAACCATTTTTTTTTACTTCCTGATATACTTCATTGTCTTCCTCATCTTCAGGAACTTCTTTGAATGAAAACAACTGATAGATTCTAGACCAAGTCATTGGTATCAATTTATCAATATAGTAAATTTTTATCACATATACTAGAGTTAATATTATATAAATTTCCTCTAACCCTTATTCACCACCTTCAACAATATTTTTTCCTAGCCTTATTTTAGGTGGTGTCATCTCTTCTATTAACGAGGAAATACTTAAGCACTACAAATCTATAGTACATGACATCTCAAAAATATTCATGGTAACAATTTGTTTTAAGAAAATCTAAACATAATTGCAGTGTGTTACACAAAATATTAAGTTTGTGTATTTAAATTCAATGCACTATTGCACCAAATATGGGGAAAGGGTACACCGCAGAGGGAATGTGATACAAAAATGTGATAATGGATAATATTATTAGGTTTGGTATGGCATTGTTGCAGAAGGAAACAAGGGGAAGGATATTGACTAAGTCACTTCACAAGGGGAAGGATATCGAAAATGCTACAAGTTATAGTAACTACAAGGACATATAACATTATTGCAGAGGGCACAATGATTTACTGATAAAGGAACTTGCATTGTTGCACAAAGGAAGAGTGGAGCCAAAGGATAGGATTTGCGTCATAGAGCATGGATGGATAGAATGATGTGTCATAATGCAAGGAGGAGGGCAGAAATGATGGTAATAATTGCAACAACAATTTAAGTTTGAGTGTGTTGTTGTGCATGAATGCGTGATAAAATATGGCCAAATATTGTGCCACTGCACAATGGAATGGAAAAATATGAAGGTTGTCTAGGTGTCGTAGCATAGGAAATAAGAAGAGAAGCATGCAATAACACAAATATGTGAAATTTTGTGTTATTGTGGAATTTAGAAAAGAGGAAACAAAGGGAGAAATGCACTAAGTTTAGAGGAAATATGGGATGGATAGGAGGAGGGACTATGAGGATAACTAAATGAAGAAGGAGATCAAAAGAGATATTACAAGGACATTGTTGATTTTGTAACTATGGCCAGTCTTCATAATGTATATTTGGTCACTTGATGTATTTGTATTAACCATTGGAAAACATATTTATAAATGAAAGAGTCAAAAGAAAGTTTAGTTTGGGTCAAAGTCCCATTGCAACTTTTTGAAGATGAAAATTTGAATTTTTGAATTTTTTTTTTTCTCAAAAAGTTGTCAAGTTGGGCTCCCTCCAAGACAAGTCGGCCTTGGATAAAGACACACCCATTTCACCTAGACAGATCACTATATAAAAGAAATTAGACCTCTTCCACTTGGGCATTCTATCTCACTCATACAAGACAGTTTCTGGGAAGTTAGTGAAGGAAAAGGCGGATGAAATAGGAGGGATAATAAGGAAAAAATCTCTCTTTTATCTCTCTCTTGCAAGTCACATGTATGGATTGGTTTCTACCTCTATGGTTCACATTTTCCTAGTTATTTTGTTGTAGGGTACCGAAATTTTCTAGGTAATTGGCCAGTTGTTGCAGGGCCAAAATTTATGGGGTGATTGGTAACTATAGGAGGGCTAAAATTTTAGGCCAGACAGGCCAAACAAGTTTCTAGATTAGATTGGGTTACTTGAAGACCGGGTTTGACCATAGGTATAGGTGTGTCTCTCATTGAACAAGAAGAATTTCCCTATTGAAAAAGGTTGTTGGGATTTTTCCCCTTGGTGGATTTACTTAGGGTAAATATTGTCTTATTTTGTGTACTGTGATATCTATTGTGCTACTATTATTTATAGTTGAATTTCTGAATTATAATTCTTGAATGATATATTGGAATAATTTAAAAGAAGATCTACATCAAAAATAATTATCATAATTTTAGAAATGTTGTGTTAATCTCAATTGCACTAAGAAAATCAACAAACATAATATTATATAGAATCCTAGGGGATAACGGAAATCCAAGAGATGGGAAGAAGAAGGGTTGTGCATAAAACAAAGTGACAAAAGAAGTGTGCAAGGAATTACCCGATGCCTAGTGCAACCTTTCAGTTTTTGGCAGTGGTACAATTATTAGCAGTAGCATGTGCACACTACTATGCTTCAATGCACCAATAAGCTAAGGGTTTTGGTGACAAGGAAGCATTGTGCAAATGACTCAGGATTTGGCCCTTATATAGTTTTATTGCATGTGTGAGGGATTTCGTGTGCATTAACTACAATCTCACGATAAGAATTGCGTGAATATATATGGCGACGCAATATGATTTGGAAATGTGTTATGTTGGTAGGGTTTCATAGCAATGATTGGGGAAATGTGCAAAATGGCACTACGAAGGTGTGCTATGCATCAAGATATTATAGAATGATGCGCTAAGATCTTGAGTAGTGATGCACCAAGCCACTTTTAATGATTTTCAATTGTAATTTCTTTTACCTAATGGGCTTAGGATCAGATAAGAATGTTTATCACTTTTTATCACTTGAAATCCAAAATGAGGGGGCCTCCAAATTTTGAAATACACAAAAAATTTGGGGCTATTGTAGTTGCTATAACAATTGGCGATTCATGGGTAGGATCTTAGCATCTCTAGTTTAGCCTTTATTTATGGTGGAGCCTGATCATTAGGGAATATTGATCTAAATCCATGGGTATCACTTGTTTAATCATTTATCCTCGATTAAAATTTTAGTCTCTCTATTAACTTTCCTTAGACTCAGTTTGTGACAAATAAATTGAAATACCAGTTAGACACCAAAATATATCATTGGAGACAGAGATATTATGTATGGAAGTTTAAAATGGTCAAAATTATATAGGAGTCTCTAGTGTTGCACCACTTCCAACAAGCATACATAGCCCCGACATAGTCACTCAAGAAATCACAAGCATTTCTTTATTTCCAATGAGCATCCATAACCTCAACGAAGTTGCTTGCATCACCTGTCTGTGCAAGAAGCCTTTTTCGTGCATTTACCCTTTTATTTATTCTATTTCCATGTAATTTTTCATTATTTGGGTGTTCTATGTGCCAAGCTAGATGAAGGATCCCGACTTATTTTACAATCAAAGAGGTTTCTCCTTTGTTTCAGAGACTTTAATATTTTCTAAAATGGGTTTTCTCATTATTTAATTTTTATCTCCATCACTTCTCTAACCAATGGGTTGACGCATCTAAGCACATAATTCATTGATTCAAAACCAATTAAGTCACAAAGATCCTATTAAGGGTTCAGGTTTCACCAGCTTAGTAGATCTCCCCACAAGATTCAATTTTTATTTTCCATTGGTATATTATAAACTCAGAAGATGTTTGGGACTGAACCAATTAATGGATATCTAATGTTAACCAATTGATGAAAATTTACCATGGTATTATTCATGACATTTGACAAATTAAATTTTTTTACATGGGCTAGGAAAGATATTTATATACAAGACCATTTATTTATGTACAAGGGTCAGATAGTGAAATGTGAAATGAAAAGAAAGTGTGAAAAATAAAAGAAATCAAGAACAACATAATACAATATATGTACAAATGGGAAAAAATCGAGGCGTTGTTATTGAAAGTAAAGCTTAAGGTCTTGACCGTTAATAGGGAGGGACTCAAATTTCCTGTGTATGGTTTGCATCTTGTAAGTATTTAGGCCAATATTTTCATGAATATGGAATGGAACAAGCCACAAATATTGGATTTTAGTGTGTTTTCCCTTGTCTTTGTGGGATTTATCCCATTTCAGTACAAGGTCACCCATATAAAATTATTGATCACCAACAAATTTCTTGTCAAGCCATATTTTAATTCTTTGTTGATGAGACACGAATTTAGCACAAGCCTTTGTTTGTCTTCCTCAAGTTTCAGAAGGGTATCAATTCGATTCTGAATTGTAGGGAAAGACCTACCAGGGGAATCTTGAGAAATTTGTAAGGAAAACAATTAAATATTTGGGGGGAGAATGAATTCCTTCCCATATACTAGGAAGTAAGGAGAATTTCCAAGGGAGGATTTTGGTGTTACTCAGTCAACCCACAAAGCCTTTGATAAAGCATTGCGCTAGTTTCATGGGTGATAAAAATATTTTTAAGGATATGAATTAAGTTATTGTTACTTGATTATGCGAGGCCATTACCTTGGGGGTAATAATTTGAAGAATGTTTTAAAGCGATACCTTTGTTTAAAGAAAACTTGTATAATTTCAAAGATGAAAAATAAGAAATTGATCCAGATTTATGCGGGAATGAAATTAAATACAAATTTAAATAAAAATACAGAGCTACAACGAAAACTGAACTTCAATTCATTAATAAAAAAATATTGAAAATTATTTACATGCAAAATGGAAATAAACTAGCTCAGGAAATGGTAGCTTATCTCTAAGAAGATATGTTGTGGCTACATGGCTCTGAACTATGTGAAAATGAGGCTTGTAGGCCTTTTTAATATTGAGAAACAAGGGAAAACCCCAAACACCCAAAAACCTAACCCTAGGAGATGAAGTGCTAAAGGTTTGTGGGCTCGTTGGAGTTAGTTTGTACACCTACTATCCGAGGTTGTAAATTTGACATACGATCTCTATTTGACACATACAATACCTCATTAAAAATATCAATCTGAAGACTACAAATTTTGACTGAAAACCCCTACTACAAGCCACTAGTTTTCCCATTTTCCAAAAAAATGTCGTTTAGGGCCTCAAAACGACTATGAAAGTTCAGGACCTGAAAAACTTCCAAAGATAGTAAATTGTGCTACAATTAATGAAATTAAAAGAAACAATGATGGAGATCCAAGTGGAATAGGTGGGTGGCCACCAATATCCACCTGGATCAGTAGCATTATAAAAAACAAGAGATGTCGGAACACCAAACCTAGTAATAATGTTTTGTTTGATGAATTGTGTTGCCATCTAATCATTGAATTGTTTTGTTGAGATTCAACAAGAAGATCCTAGTGACTATTATGCACCTACACTAGGATGGAGCCTCAGGCTATTTTTAGGTGGATGTCTATTTATAGATGCATGAGAAAATTCTATTTATAGATGATGTCTATTTATAGATGTATGTAAGTTCTATTTATAGATTGCATGCCTATTTATAGATTCATGTCGGTTATTATTATCCCTTAATATTAGTTGGACAATAAAAAATAATCTATTCTCAATGAGCACTTGGAAATAGTTAACTGAAGTGGCAAATCAATTAGCTATAGGAATTTCGAGTTGAGTGGTTAGTTGGTGGGATATGCAAGTGGACTTAGTTGTAACTTAGTGATTTGAATTTATAACAGAGTTGGAAGTGTAGTTATGAGAGTTTTAAAGTAGTTTAACTCAGTTAAGTGAGTTAAACTCAGTTGTACTAGTTGTAACTGAAGATACACTAGTTAGAGATCAACTGAATTAATTATTAATTAATTCACAATATTTCAATAAGCGAATTTTGAGGTCTAAAATGGGCCTCCTAAGGAAATAATAAAATAATAGTGGAAATAATAAAATAAGATTTGGTTACATCATCAAATTTTAGAGGGAAAAAAATAAAAAAGTACATTTTCAACTCGTATTTTCAACTTATCTCCCAAAGTTTTTACTCAAATTTCGAGTGGGACTACTAATTGGATGAAAAAATTTAATTCCTCATCCAATGAGTACCCATGTTGCATACTTTGATGGACCTTGCTACACAAAAAATTAGAAATACATGAAAAACATGATTGCAATCACATTTTTTCATGTACTTCTCATTTTTCGTGTAGCAGGGTCCATCAAAGTATGCAACATGGGTACTCATTGGATGAGGAATTAAATTTTGCATCTAACGAGTACTCCCACTCGAAATTTGATTAAACACTTTGGGAGATAATTTGAAAATACGAGTTGAAAAAGTAGTTTTATTATTTTATTATTTTTTAGTATTTTTACCCTTTTACTTAAAAAATGGTGAATCATCCCCCATGGTTGACATCATCATATTAAATCCTATTAGTTATTATAAATTTTTTTTGTTGTTGTAAATTTTTCTTAGGAGGCCCATTTTAGACCTCAAAAGTCCCCTAATGGGTCTCACATGCAACTAAAGATTTACTACTATTAACTACATGCATCTCAGATCCAGTGGAGACCCAGTTGAGATGTGGGTGAAAGGGACAGATTGACTATCAGTTGTGACATTATCGGTTGCACACATGCAACCACACACACATTGGATGTGCCCATGAGGATTATGCAGTCAAGGCAAGCAGGATTCCATTTATTCAGGGATTGCTATCAGCTGGGATTATGCAGTGGAGGCAGGCTATCTGGAGACGGTAAATTGGCTATGGAACTTGCCAATTTTTGTATGACAGTGTGAGATAGTTAGCTATTGTACTGAGAACTCTTGGATTGGACCTTTGTATGTAATTGTTTCATGATCCATGATATAATACATAATATAATATAGTGGGGTTTTTAGCTATATGCTTTCCCCGGAGCAAATTATCTATGTTATGTGTGATTGATTTTTCTTCATGATATTGCTATTGGCGATTGTGTTTTAAATTCCGCAAAGATATTGTAGAAGTGATTATGTATTTAATAGTGGCATATAATTGTTAGATCAGGAGAATCCAGGCAATACATATTTTGTATTAAATTTCTACATGGTATCAGAGCACAGAAGATTGCAATTTTGAAGCAGGAGGTGAGTTTGTTGATGGAAAGAATTCAAATTTGTAGAAAGAATTTCTTGGTGCTATAATTGAGTTAACATCAAAATGGCTTTAAATGGCTTGAGGTTAGAGTATGCACTCGAGGGAAACTCAAACTACATTGCTTGGAAGGACATGATGGAGGCAGTGCTCGAAGATAATGGCTTGAAAGAATTCATTGACAATGATGTTCCTAAGCCTACTTCGACAGATGCTAAATTACTTGATGCATGGAAAAAGAAAGTGCCAAAGGCGAGGAGGATTCTACTGGAAGGTGTACGAGACCACATTGTCTCAGGCCTTCATGGGAAAGCCACACCATATTCTATGTGGAAGGCTTTGACGGATCTTTTCCAAAGCAGTAGCGACCATAGGAAATTGGCGCTCAAAGATAAACTTAGGAAGATCAAGATGGAAAAGGGCGACAACATTCAAAAGTATCTCATGAAGTTTGTCCAACGTCGGGATAAACTAGGGAGTGTGGGAATAACTATTGTTGATGATGACTTTGTGAGTTTGGCTCTCTTGGGACTTCCTAAGAGTTGGCATAGTTATGAAGACTCTGTTAACGGACCGTAAAAATTTCCGGATTGGGAACGACTATGGTCAGATCTGGTGCAAGAGAAGTTCAGGTGGAACACCAGAGATGGTTCTTCATCAAAGCATGATGATGAAGAGGATTGTGCTTTCGCTGGCAAGGCAAAGAAGGGGAAGGGGAAGAATTTCCATTCTAAATCTGAGTCTAAAGGCAAGAAGTTTGATATGTCCAAGGTGAAGTTTTTTTACTGTCACGAACATGGGCATCTTGCTACTAACTTTCCATAGAAGAATAAGAACAAGAAGGTTTCTGGAGCTGCAGATGGTGAGGCCCTTGCCTCGCAATTTGAACTTGACTTCTCCTTGATCGCATGCATGGTGTCAAGCGCATTGGGATCGATGTGGTATTTGATAGTGGCGCTTCCTTCCACATGACGGGAGATAAGGATCTTTTCAATGACTTGGAGGAGAAATATCTCCAGATGCATATAGAAATGGGCGACGATGGAAAATACAATGCGACTAGCATTGGTACCATTACCTTTCAGAGGGAGTCAGGTAAACCATTTCAATTGAAAGATGTTATTGATGTTCCAGGTCTGAAGAAAAACTTGGTCTTAGTCACAATGTTGGAGGACAGAGGCTATGACGTTGTTTTCAGCAATGGAAAATATTTCCCGTGACATAAAAAAACGTGTCAAGCCAAGAGGATAGATAGGGATTTGAGTTAAGAATATCTACAAGCTAGAGGTAGATGACTACACTTCCATGATGGGCAAGGCGAAAAAAGTGGTGAGCCGGGATGAGGGAAAATTATGGCACAGGAAACTGGGCCATCTTCATCATGGAGCCTTGAAAGTCATGCAGCAAATATCTACTGGATTTATAATGGGAACACTTGCTCAGTTATACCAGTGCAAGGGTTGCACCATGGGGAAGTATGTAAAGTCCACCTTTCATGAAAAGGATAACCATGCTTCGGGGATCCTTGAGAGAGTTCACACAGATGTGTGTGGACCATTCTCGGTTGCTTCAACAACAAACATAATATTATGTTATTTTTGTTGATGAATTTTATTGTAAATGCTGGATCTTCTTCATGTAGAAGAAGGATCAAACATTCTCAAAGTTCTGTAAGTTTAAGGCATTGGTGGAGAAAGAGTCGGGGAAGCAAGTGAAGGCTCTGAGGAGCGATAATAATGGAGAATACATCTCTAATGAATTCAAGAACTTCTGCAGCAAAGAAGGAATTAGAAGAGAAATCATAACGCCTCATAACCCATAGCAAAATGGGGCGTGAAGAGGAAGAACAAAACGATCGTGGGCACAACACGAGTGATGTTGCATGATTAGGGCCTACCAATGCATTTATGGGCGAAAGCATGCAACACTATGGTTTATGTGAAAAATATTTGTCCTCATAGAATACTTGGCATGAGTACGCCTAAAGAAGATTTCACTGATAAGAAACCGGATGTTTCACACTTTAAGATTTTTGGCTCATCTGTTTATGTGAATGTGACCAAGGACGCCAGGAAGAAGCTGGAGCCGGCTGCTAAAGTTGGGATTTTTGTGGGGTACACAGAAACACCCCATAATTATCATGTGTATTTTCCTAATAGAAATATGATTGTTATGCGACGGGATATAAAATTCGATGAGGGGAAAGCCATGTGGTTGTCGCTTGAGAGGGAGTTGGACTTGCATGCGAAGGAGGAACTGTTGGTTCCCAAAGATGAGTCTCTCGATGTGGATCATCCACAAGAGGAGGTTCATGGAGTGGAGGATTCCACTCACGCAGAGCCAACCATCAGAACTGGAAGAAGGCATACCTCAGAAGCTAATAGGTTGAGACTTGATGCTGCACATAATGTAGGAGCCCCTACTTCAAAACGCAGACAACGACAGTCTCCTGACCAATTTACTGGATACATGGCTGTCATGAGCAAATGTATTGTGACTGAGCCATCTTCCTTTCAGGAAGAAGTGCAGGATCCTACATGGGTAGATGCAATGGTGGAGGAGTATGACTCCATTTTCAAGAACAGTGCTTGGGAAATTGTTCCAAGGCCAGTTGATAAATCAGTGGTAGGTTCGAGATGGATCTACAAGGTAAAGCAAGCTGTTGATGGGAGTGTTGAGAAATACAAGGCCATATTTGTGGCCCGAGGCTTCTCACAGATTGAGGGGATTGATTAAGAAGAAACCTTTGCACCCGTCGCAAGGTATTATTCCATAAGGACCATCTTTGCTCTCTCAGTGCAGATGGGCTGGCGCATTCATCCGATGGATGTGAAGATTGTGTTTCTCAATGGGATCATTGAGGAAGAGGTGTACATAGAGCAACCCGAAGGATTTGAGATCTTCAGCAGCATGTCACATGTGTGCTGACTCAAAAGAGCATTCTATGGGCTAAAGAAAGCACCCCGTGCTTGGTACACTCGGATAGACATCTATTTCACTAGACTAGGCTTCACCAAAAGTGAAGAGGATGCAAACCTATACCAAATTGTGGTGGAGGGTAAGCTTTTAATCATTTTTTTTTATGTTGATAATTTAATATTGACTGGTGATGAGCAGTTGATACACTCATGAAAGGAGGACCTTGCAAAGGGGTTCGAGATGAAGGATATGGGCCTCCTTCATTATTTCTTTGGATTGGAAATATGGCAGCGCGATGGTGAACTTTTTGTGTCTCAAGGCAAGTATGCAAGGGAGATACTGGGAAAGTTTCACATGGAGGGTTGCAAACCCATGGATACTCCTCTTCCAGGAAACTAGAGGAAAGAGGATGCTACATCTGGAGAGGTAGTAGATGCTATTATCTATCGACAGTTAGTGTGTTCGCTAATATATCTAGTGAATACGAGATCAGACATTTTCTATGCGACTAACCGGCTAAGTCAAGCAATGGTTTAAGCCTATCAAGATCTTTTGGAAGGCTGACAAGCATGTCCTGAGATAATTGAGGGGCACATCTAAGTATGGCTTATGTTACAGATAGAAATATGAGGTGAAGTTGCATGGCTTCACGGATGCAGATTGGGCATGCAGCCCATTGAACAGAAAGAGCATATCAGGGGGGATATTTAGCATTGGATCTACAGTTGTTTCTTGGTACAAAAGGAAGTAGAGATCCGTGGCACTTAGCTCAAAGGAAGAAGAATACATGGCAGCGAGTCAAGGTGCATGTGAGGCTATCTGGATGAGAAAGATCCTGGTTGGTTTGTTTGGTTCTCATTTAGATCCGATAGTGATTCATTGTGATAATCATAGTTGCATTAAACTCTCAATTAATCCTATGTTTCATGATAGATCTAAGCATATAGATATCTGGTATCATCATATTAGAGATTGTGTGCAGAGGAATATCATGTTGTTTCAGTACATTCCTACATAATATCAGGATGCAAATATTCTGACAAAGGTGCTCACCAGGAGAAAATTTGAATGCCATAGAGACAGGATCAGGGTGAAGGATAATCCCTTTCTTGTTGAGAGGGAGTGTTGAGATTCAACAAGAAGATCCTAGTGAAAATTATGCACCTAAACTAGGATGGAGCCTCAGGCTATTTTTAGGTGGATTTCTATTTATAGATGCATGAGAAAATTCTATTTATAGATGAGGTCTATTTATAGATTTATATGAAAGTTCTATTTATAGATTGCATGCATATTTATAAATGCATGTCAGCTATTATTATCCCTTAATATTAGTTGGAAAATAAACAATAATCTATTCTCAATGAGCACTTGGAAATAGTTAACTGAAGTGGAAAATCAGCTAGCTGTAGGAATTTTGAGTTGAATGTTTAGTTGGTGGGACACGCAAGTGGACTTAGTTGTAACTGAGTGATTCGAAGTTGTAACAGAGTTGGAAGTGTAGTTATGAGAGTTGTAAAGTAGTTTAACTCAGTTAAGTGAGTTAAAATCAGTTGTGCTAGTTGTAACTAAAGATACACTAGTGAGAGATCAAGTGAGTTAATTAGTAATTAATTCATAATCAGTGGTCTCACATACAACTGAAGATTTACTACTATTATCTACATGCATGTCAGATCCAATGGAGACCTAGTTGAGATGTAGGTGAAAGGGACAGATTGACTATCAGTTGTGACATTATCAGTTGCACACATGCAACCACACACACATTGGATGTGCCCATGAGGATTGCGCAGTGTGCAGTGGAGGTAGGTTGTCTGGAGACTATAAATTAGCTAAGGAACTTACCAATTTTTGTATGGCAGTGTGAGACAATTAGCTATTGTACTGAGAGCTCTTGGATTGGAACTTTGTATGTGATTGTTTCATGATCCGTGATATAATACATAATAGAAGATAATGGGGTTTTTAGCTATATGCTTTCCCTGGAGTAAATTATCTGTGTTATGTGTCATTGATCTTTCTTCATGATATTGTTATTGGCGATTGCGTTTTAAATTCTGCAAAGATTTTGTAGAAGTGATTCTGTATTTAACAGTGGCATATAATTGTTAGATCAGGAGAATCCAGGCAATACATATTTTGTATTAAATTTATACATGTTTAAGTGTAATAAATTCTACCCAACATGTGAAATAATTTGTAGATGCTAGGATATACTAGTGCTACTTGGACTAGTGTGGGAAAATATCACTTATAATATCCAATCCATATTGTTGAAATGATTCTTCAACTCGTATTGGTTGTAGTGGGGAAGCTTCTCTTTTTTCCCTTCCAATGCACTTTTTGAAAATAGGACACTTCCTAACATATGTATGTGTGTCTCTGAATAAAGCTAGCCAGTAGCAACCTACCTAAATAATCTTGTGTGCTCTATTATCGCGGACAAAGTAACCTCCATCCAACTCATCATGAAGCTCAGTAGGAACTTTTTTTCCTTGGATGACTCTAAGCACCAATATAAAACCCTGTTATGATGTTTTCTAAATATAATATCATTGATCAATTAATATTGAGTGTACTTGAGTCTGATTTCTTGCTTCACTGCTTTACTGTTAATTCTCGAGGCAAAGTGTCATGTTCTAAATATTGTCTTGATTTGCTATACCATGATGGTTTTGAAGTGGGTGTAGGCAAAAAATATGAAGAGTACATGTCAATTTCATCATCCCAACATACCGTATCTTCCATTTTAGGATCCATAGCTTCCACAATTACTTTTCATAATCCATAACCCTTAATAGTATGAGAATTTTAAATTCAAGGTCATATTATTGCAATTTTTTCATCCAGTTACCTCTTCTTTCCCATAAATATTTTTGCATGAACAAATATCTAACCGTAGGGTAGGGAACAATGACCTTTATGTGGCTCTTTAAGATATAAGGCTTGCAGTGCTTCACTGCTTTATAGACTGCATAATCTTGCTTGTTAAAATTAGGATAATTCAATTTTGATCCTTGCATGCATGTACTCATGAATGATGTAGGTCGGTCATCTCCTTGATCGTCCTTCTATGTGAGAACAGCTGAAATAGATGATTCAATGCAAAATTTAAAGCATGAAATCGTTATCAAAACTGGGACTAAATAAGGCTAGGGTTGTAGCAATTCCTTCTTTGATCTTAGATAAGGGCTCATTTTCCTCTTGATTCCACTTGAATGTTGCATCTCTCTTAATGACGTTTTGTAAGAGTCATTAGAGAAATTTTGAGGAAGAAAAATGTACAACCAAAATAAACTTTATAAGAAATAATAGGATTCAAAATGATGATGTCAGCCATGGGGGAGGATTCACCATTTTTGGGGCAAAAAGGTAAAATGATTAAAAAATAATAAAATAATAAAACTACATTTTTAGCTTGTATTTTCAACTTAACTCCCCAATTTTTTATCAAAATTTCCACCAGTAGTACTCGTTGGATGAAAAATTTAATTCCTCATCCAAGGAGTACCCATGTTGCATACTTTCTTTTGATCATGTCAGCATTCTGTTAAATTCCGTTAAATTCTAACAAACAATCCCCTTTAAACCCCCTCTGTTTGGCCTAAAAAAATCGTTTTTCCGCCTATCGTTCCCCTTTTCTAAACTCAAAATGGCATTAAAAAGGGCAAAAACCCACACTTGAAAATATATATGGTCTAGCACCTTTCAGCCCTAGCACCTCAGTCTTTTTCTCCATGTAACCTGGGTGTTAGACCAAGCCGCAGCCCGAAAGGCACTTATCAAATGAATATTGGGCACGTTCATAGCCGTCGATCTGTACAGATCGTACGACGTTCGTTCATCTCTGTCGCGCCTGTAGTCTACCTGCCTACCATCTGATCAAACAGTAAAATCAACGGCCCGGAGTCTATCTGTCCCGGTGGTCCCCGCCCCGCGTCCACTGTTCAAAACTGCCCGGTATCTTTTGCACCGCCTTTTGTAGGCGGGCAGTATTTCTCAATTCGGAGTGATTCCATACATCGCGCAACACGTGGCTCCGTCACTTTTCCAAAACTGCTACCTCATCGCGCGTTATCGTTCGACTGAGGATATGGAGCGATATGCATTATAGCCGTCCGATCTAGGGGTCTCCATCCAACGGTCATCGCACTACGGAGATGCACGGGTGTTAATCTAAGTGTATAGTGCCCCTGGCCCACTGCCCATCGCCTCCGATGCATTCACAGCCGTCGATCTCCTCCTGAGATCGGACGGTCTAGATTTGATTTCCCCCACCTTAACCCGGTCTTCCTCCACGTCACTGTCCCACGTGTTTATCACATTTTTCCTCCGCCATTTATATATTCCATTCATATGTCATATTTTAATGTTTTACGTTATAACTTTGGCCAGTCCATCCACCATTGTTCCACTGCATTTTTCATCGCCACCCCGCATACTTCTACCATTTCATCATGCCGCATTGCTACACAATCATCCCCACTGCATCGTCGTCCCCATGCATTTGTTTTCTTGACGAGTTTGCGGGTTTTGCAGGTTTACAACAGCGTAAAAATATCATGATTCACAGTCTCTATTAATGTGATAGAGAGCACGTCAAAAGACCATTTTTCAGAGTTGAATTATGAAGAAAGGCCTGGGAAGGTATGCCCACAAGACTTCCATTAAAGTAATAGAGTTCAAATTTGTCAAACCCTCCGGAGTCATTTAAAGCACAGATTTTGCAATCGGAGACATTAATGTTGGGGAAAAGAGTATTAGTGGGAGATCAGAGGAATTCAACATTCAGCATTAAAGATTTTAAGCCTTAATCTAGGGTTTAGAAGGAAGAGGGTACAATGCACAAGAAACAATACCCTCCAGGTTTCATTTCAGCAGAATTTTATTTCAGGAAAGGACAGACTGCCCATGAGGTTTTTATTCCTCTACCGTGTTCCTGAAGAGACTTTCAGCTAGTGCATTTATTTCAGAAAGCAGGCCACAGAGTACATGCAACATTACAGAATTATCAAGCAGTATGGGCATGCATGTTTCAGCCATCCCGCCTTTATGAAGCAAATTAAATATTCATCACCTACTCCCTTTTCGAGCTTTCTTTTTCTCCTATAAATCTCCCGAAGAACAGATGATTTAGGGTTCCAGATTTTATCAGAAAATTATGCAGTGAAAGGATTTTTGTATACATTTTTGCTGAACTCTTGTATGAAGGCTCAGAGCCCATAGGGTCTCAGTGAGGAGGAGTTCCATCTGTTAAAGAGGATTCTGGTCTTTGGTATTTCACAGTTTGTAACTTTCTCTCATATGTGTTAGTTTAATAGATCATCTCATTTCATCCATTTTTCCTGTATCATGTTTTGGAATGTGAGTGGCTCACTGATTTTTGGTATGGATTTATCCTAGTTGATACCCATGCTTGGATCATTCAAGCACTTTAAATATGGCTCATGCATGATATTTTGTTCCACTATTCATCTAAACCGTATTTCTGCTATATTAGTTTTTTTGGGAGGGTGTTTTTAAAACGCTATTGTTATGTATGGATTCTTAGGTTGGTAAGCCCATGCATGGTGGTATTGTGTATCTGGATATCAACTCAATGATAACTAATATCTTCTCAGTATTTCATTCACTAAATACACCTTCTAATAATTTATTTCTGTGAGGTATTTCTGAATCGGCCCTCTTTACAGTAAGATGTCTCTGAATTGTCTGTTGCTTTTATATTGGATTTTTGCATGTTTCCTCTGCAGTATTCCTTTCTATGTGTCAGTTTCTGAAGGTCTTGGTCCCATTCAGATTAGTATTCCTTGTTTTACAAGAGATAGCATGAGAGATTTTTATTGATGACTCCCTCTGTCATACCATATGCTCCTTTCTATATAAGATGTCCTAGGCACTGGTCTATCACAACTCTAGGTTGTCTCTAGAAGCGACAACATCTTTTTGGCGCCGTTTTCGGGGATCGAAGTTGAGAAAAATTAAATCCCTGGGCCTCGAAAAAACCTAATTCACTCTTCAAGTAGGTGAGCATGGATATTTGAGAGTTGTAGATCCCTCACCTTGGCGACTCCACATTTGTTATTAGATAAATTTATTTGTAGTCCTGGCTCCTCGTAAGCCACACCTGAGATCAGATAAATCACAGCCAAAGACATCTTCAATGTCTGACCCAGAGAAGATCATACATAGAAGAAATTGGAGGGAAAGGAAATCAGTTCACACTGAAATCCCTGAATTTTCTATAGAAGAATTTCCATCCTCTTCTTCTCAAGAAGCTCAAGTGCCAGATCCCGACTCCACTGTGGGAGATACCGATTATTACTATTCAGATAGTCCACCCCGAGGAGGTGTCAGAAATAAAGATAATTTTCACCCTACTCCTGAGGTTGAAGAGGTCAAAGAAGTTATTGAAGTATCTGCTATTAACAGACCATTATTCCCCTCAACACCTCAAGCTGCTGTTCATTATATTCCTATTGTTATCCATACTCCACTTCCACCTCCTCCTCCTCCTCTTACTCATCAAACTATTGCACTACCTCCACCCCCTCCAATGGAAAATGTTCCAGGCTTCTTGCTAAATAAATATGTTCCTCTGGCATTACCCCAAGTGTTAAATGATATGCCCATGATTATTTGAATATTTTACCCCGATTCAATGGGGAAAATGAGATTGATGCTCAAAAACATCTTGAGGTCTTATGTGCTTTTGCAGAGAATTTTAATGTGGAACATTTAGATGTGGTCTTAAGGCTTTTTGTCCAATCTCTTGATGGTGAAGCCCGAAAATGGTTTAAGACATTGGCAAACCGTTCTGTTACCACTTGGGATAATATGGAAGATAATTTTCTCAGGAAATGGGGAGAGAAGAAAGATCATGGACATTGTCTCATTGAGTTCAATACACTAAAGAAAAGACATAATGAAGGAGTATCAGAATTTATCAAGAGATTTAATAAATTGTATTTGAGTCTTCCTGCTGATATGAAGCCTCATCAAACTGCTGTTAAAGTTGTCTTTGTAGCAGCCTGCTACTCTGGATGATGCTCAGATAGATGCACTAGAGTTGGAAGCCAACTTCGCCTTCACTGGTAAATCAAAGGGAAAATATGAGCAAGATACTAGAAGGAGGGGAAAAGAGGAGGTATCTACCTCTAACCAAGACAGAGACTCACCTCATGACAGAATGGAAGAAATGATAAAAATGATTAAAAAAATGGTCAAGCTTGAATTGGAGGCCAAGAATTTAGCGTCCAAGAATTTCCACAATGCTCCAAACAGAGGTTACAATCCTCAGTATAGGAAACCACCCCTGCAAATATTGCCAAGGGAACTAAAGGAGAAACAAGATCAGGTACCACACCCACTGTACTTGGAAGGACCAATGGATGATCCTACTGGAAATATTGCCTATGAAGTGAGGATGCAAATCTTGCTTTATCAGATAGTGATGGAGAAGAATTCCCTCTGCAAGGAAATGATGGAACTGAGTGCTCATTGCAGGAAGAAGAAAGGGCTAGAGACACACAAGACGCAGAAATTGATCACTATTGTAAACAATTTGTTGATTTCATGCAAGCACAGTTTAATAGAAGATATGATCTCAAATCTTCTAGGAAGAGGAGCCATTCTCAAGATCAAGAAGAAGAGCCACCCCAGAAAGAATCACCTTCTCAGAAGGAGTCAACAATGAAGAAAGTCACAGACAAAGGTAAGGGCCCTCTAAACAAACCTTTGCAGTCAAATGATAAAATTCCTTCCTCTTCAAAAGCAATCTTTCCCCCTAATGCCAAGTCTGTGTCAAAAGAAGTCAAACCCTTAGCTGAAAATAAAGAGTGAAAGGAAGTTGTAGTAGAGAAGCCCCCTCCTGCTTTCAGTCTGCAAAAATAACTTGAGAAGGTAAAAATCCCAGTTCCCTTGACTGAACTGTTGAAACAACCAACATATCAATCTCAAGTCACCTCTTTCATGCTCCCTCCAGAAGCAGCACTCATCCCAGATAGTCTCAACCTTCAAGAAGAAAGACCCATGGTTGTATTTGGCCCACACGTTGAGGAGTTAGATCCCTCTACTCCTCCCTTCTATGTGTCTCTAGTCATTCATGACCTGCTATTACATAACTGTATGTTAGATTCTGGAGCTTCCCATAATCTTATGCCTCTGTCAGTCATGGAACAACTAGGATTACAAATCACCCGTCCATACAAAGACCTCTATTCATTTGATTCCAAAAGAGTTAAATGCCTAGGGATGATCAAGGATTTGGTGGTCAATTTGGCCCAAATCCCATCAAAAAGTGTGGTAATGGACATCGTGGTGGCTGACATCCCAGCTCGCTTAGGCATGCTGCTATCAAGGTCCTGGGGAACACAAATTGGTGGGTCGATCAAGTTGGATTTAACATATGCTACTATCCCAGTTTTTGGTGACCAGGAGAGGAGATTGTACAGGGAAACCAGATTTGTCAAGATGGTGACTAAGGTTGAAAACTCTGTTAATTCACCAGTCTACGGTAAAGAAGGAGATTTCTCATGCTTGATGTTGGAAGAGGATCAGGATTATGCTCATGAACCATCCTTCTGTCAGATCAAGACTGAGTAGCCCTCAGAGAGCCATGAAGCAGGAATCTGGACGCTTCATTTTGATGGAGCAAATTCAAAAGAAGGTAATGGAGCTGGAATATTATTGATTTCTCCTACAGGAAAATGGGTTCCATTGTCTTTCAAGCTAGAATATGAAGCTACTAATAATGTGGCTGAATATGAAGCACTTCTGTTAGGATTGCAGACAACCAAGAGCATGAACATACAAAGTTTAAAAGTTCTGGGAGATTCAGAACTGGTGGTAAGGCAAGTCAGGAACCAGTGTCAAACCAAACATCATCGGCTAAGGGCTTATAGGAATGAAATTTGGGACATGGTGGAGAATTTTTTCTTGGCATTTAATATCCAGTTTATGCCCCGAGAACAGAATAGGATGGCTGATTCCCTTGCTGTGGCTGCTAGCACATTTCGTCCACCTCAGAACCCTCTTTTAAGATATGAAGTTGAGGTACATTATCGACCATCAATCCCAGATAACATCAAACACTGGCAGGTATTTGAAGATGAAGAACAGATGAAGAAATTCCTGGAAACGGTAGGGGAATTCTCCAATATAGAGATTGATGCTGATGAAGAAGATGAGTCCGAAGATACTTCAGAAAGAAATTGGGAGGAGAAAATGGTAGGTAATAAAGTGTTTCAATTGAAGGGAAACATCATACCTAGAGGGTTGGTGCCTCTAGAAAGACTATTTGATAAGAATGATGTCCCATTACAGCCAAGAAAAGTGGTAGAAGAAAATCAGGTAAAAGACCTGAATCTTGGTACTAATGCTGACCCCAAAATTGTAAAATTGTCCAAAAAGATCCCAGAAGAATATAAAAAGCTATATCAGAAATTGTTTCAGTCTTACAAAGATGTGTTTTCATGGTCCTATTAGGATTTGAAAACTTTTGACATCAATATAATGCAGCACAAAATTCCACTAAAGGGAGATGCAAAGCCTCACAAGCAGAAGCTCAGACAAATAAATCCCCTGCTGCTTCCTTCTATTGAGAAAGAGATTAAGAAGCTGTTGAAGGCCAAAATAATTGTGCCATTGAGGTACTCTGAATGGGTGGCAAATTTAGTTCCTGTACGAAAGAAGAATGGAGAAATAAGGCTGTGTGTGGATTTCAGAAATTTAAACAGAGCATCCTTAAAGGATAATTACCCACTGCCTAAGATGGATCACATCCTGCAGAAGGTGGTTGGAGCTTCTAGGATGCCAATGATGGATGGATTCTCTAGTTATAACCAGGTGGCTGTATTTCCAGAAGATCAAAAGAAGACTGCTTTCACCACACCATGGGGTACATTTATGTATGCCATGATGCCTTTTGGATTGATTAATGCAGGGCCACTTTTCAGAGGGCGATGGACATTGATTTTGTTGGGGAGAAAGATAAATTTCTGGTAGTCTACCTTGATGATATCACTGTATTTTCAAAGAATGATACTGAGCACATTGAACATCTGTGTAGAACCTTTGAGAAATGCAGAAGGTATGGTCTCTCTCTAAACCCTCAGAAGTCTTTATTTGCATTAGAAGAGGGTAAGATTTTGGGACACATTGTAACAAAAGATGGGGTGAAGATAGATCCTAAGAGGGTAGAGGTCATAAATGGTATTTCCCTTCCTAGAAATAAGAAGGAAGTACAGGTGTTCCTAGGGCGCATCAATTTCCTGAGAAGATTTATCCCTAACTATGCTGAAATAGTTAGACATATAACTGACATGCTCAAGAAGAATAATGAAGTTAAATGGTCCCAAGAATCACGAGAGGCATTTACCAGGATAAAAAATGCTTTTGCAGAAGCCCCTGTGCTAATTGGACCAGATTATGATAAACCTTTCATGATCTTTTCTTTTGCATCACTTCATACAATAGCAGGAGTTTTATTGCAGAAAAATGAGGAAGGGTACAAGCAGCCCATTGCCTTCTTTAGTTAGATGCTACGTGATGCAGAATTAAAGTATAACATATTAGAAAAGTAAGCATATGCCCTAGTGAAATCCATCAAATCATTTCACATATATATCTTGCAGTCCCATATCACTGCATTTGTGCCTACAGCTGCTGTGAAAGATATTCTTATTCAGGGGGATAGTGAAGGGAAAAGGGGGAAGTGGATTTCCAAGATACAGGAGTATGACTTAGACTTCTGCCATACTAAGCTAATCAAAGGACATGGACTAGCCAAGATCTTATCTGAATCAAACTATCAAGCTTTGGGTATAAACTTGTCCACAATATCAAATGAGGGATCTGAAGAGAAAGAAGAGCGACATGGAATTGGGGTGGCTACTCCGGGAACACATATAAAGTACCTCACCAGTCAGTGGTACAAAGAGATAGTAGAATGTCTCCTCACACTCAGCTGCCCTCCAAATTGTGATAAAGTTAAATACAGAACACTGAGATTGAAATCACAAAAGTACATAGTCACTAATGGCCGATTATATTGGCGTGATCCCTCAGGCATCCTACGCCTGTGCCTCACAGAGGATGAGGTAGAGAGCATAATAGCTAAATTTCATGAAGGAATCTGTGGGGGTCACTACAGCTGGAGGGCCACCGCTCACAAAATCCTGAAGGCTGGCTTCTATTGGCCCAAGCTTTTTGGAGATATTTTTTCCCGGGTGAGAGCCTGTGAGAAGTGTCAGAAATTTGTTGAAAGAAAGAAGTTGGCACCTCTACCTATGATTCTCATGCACGTGGATGAACCATTCTGACAATGGGGAATTAATTTTATAGGTGAAATACATCCTCCATCAAGTGGTCAACATAAGTGGATTTTAACTGCCACTAATTATTTCACAAAATGGGTGGAAGCCATACCTGCAAGGAACGCCACGGATACTGTGATAATAAAATTTATGGAAGAAAACATCATATCCAGGTTTGACTGCCCTGCCAGAATAGTGACTGATAATGCACAGGCCTTCAAGTCTACAAAGTTTGTAAGCTTCTATCAGCAGTATAACATCACACTAAGTCACTCTACATCCTATTATCCATAGGGAAATGGCTTGGCAGAGTCTTCCAATAAAACCCTGGTAAGAGCACTGAAGAAGGCTATAAATGATAATAAAAAAAATTGGGATTCCCAGTTAAAATTTTCTCTGTGGGCCAATAGAATTACCAGTAAGAGAGCAACTGGAAAATCCCCATATGAATTGGTATATGGGAGGGCAGCAGTATTTCCTATTCAATTAGCCCTACTAGTAGCCCGATTCATGCAGGAAAGTCAAGAAGAGCCTGATGATATGATCAGGAGAATAAACCAGCTGGTGGAATTGGAAGAAACACGCAATCAGGTGAATTAAAGGCTATCAGAGTATCAGGAGAAGATGAAGTACCTTTTTTATCAGCATGCTAAAGACAGAAATTTGCAGATTGTTGATCTAGTGCTCAGGTGGGATATCCAGAGGGCTGAAAAAGGAAAACATGGTAAATTCGACCCACTTTGGTTCGGTCCTTTAAAAATTGTGGAACAGGGGGGCAATAACACTTTTAGGTTGGAGAATTTACAAGGAGATTTGCTTGATGCCCCTGTGAATGGTCAGTTCCTTAAGCCCTAATTCCAATTCTGATGCAGGCAAGGACAACCTAGTGTATTATACTGTATATTAGTTTTATGTTTCATCTTTATTTGAATAATGTGGGTGTCGTGATGAATCATGAAAAGAAAAATGGAAGTGTTGAAGAGCAGTGTCCGCATAGAAGATTTACCTGTGGTCTACGAAGTTCTCGACACGCCCAGGGATGAATGTGCCGTCCCCAGGTGGAGCCAATGTTGATCATGTCAGCATTCTGTTAAATTCCGCTAAATTCTGACAAACAATCCCCTTTAAACCCCCTCAGTTTGGCCTAAAAAAATTGTTTTTCCTCCTATCGTTCCCCTTTTCTAAACTCAAAATGGCATTAAAAAGGGAAAAAACCCACACTTGAAAATATATATGGTTTGGCACCTTTTGGCCCTAGCCCCTTAGTCCTTTTCTCCATGTAACCTGGGTGTTAGACCAAGTCGCAGCCCGAAAGGTGCTTATCAAATGAATATCGGGCACGTTCATAACCGTCGATCTGTACAGATCGGAAGGTGTTCGTTTATCTCTACCGCGCCAGTAGCCTACCTACCTACCGTCTGATCAAACCGTAAAATAAACGGCCTGGAGTCTATCTATCCCGGTGGTCCCCGCCCCGCGTCCACTGTTCAAAACTGCCCGGTATCTATCGGACCACCTTTCGTAGGCGAGCGGTATTTCTCAATTCAGAGCGATTCCATACATCGCGCGACATGTGGCTCCGTCACTATTCCAAAACCGCTACCTCATCGCGTGTGGTTGTTCGACGAAGCGATATGCTTTATAGTTGTCCGATCTGGGGGTCTCCATCCAACGGTCATCGCACTATGGAGATGCACGGGTGTTAATCCAAGTGTACAGTGTCCCTGTCCCACTTCCCATCGCCTCTGATGCATTCACTGCAGTCGATCTCCTCCTGAGATCAGACGGTCCAGATTTGATCGCCCCCGCCTTAACCCAGTCTTCCTCCACGTCACTGTCCCACATGTTTATCGCATTTTTCCTCCGCCATTTATATATTCCATTCATATGTCATATTTTAATGTTTTACGTTATAACTTTGGCCAGTCCATCCACCATTTTTCCACTGCATTTTTCATCGCCGCCCCGCATACTTCCGCCATTTCATCATGCCGTGTTGCTACACATTCATCCCCACTGCATCGTCGTCCCCATGCATTTGTTTTCTTAATGAGTTTGTGGGTTTTGCAGGTTTACAGTGGCGGAAAACTATCATGATTCACAGTCTCTATTACTATGATAGAGAGCATGTCAAAAGACCATTTTTCAGAGCTGAATTATGAAGAAAGGCCTGGGAAGGTATGCCCACAAGACTTCCATTAAAGTAACAGAGTTAAAATCTGTCAAACCCTCCAGAGTCATTCAAAGCACAGATTTTGCAATCGAAGACATTAATGTTGCGGCAAAGAGTATTAGTGGGAGATCAGAGGAATTCAACATTCAGCATTAAAGATTTTAAGCCTTAATCTAGGGTTTAGAAGGCATAGGGTACAATGCACAAGAAACAATACCCTCCAGGTTTCATTTCAGCAGAATTTTCTTTCAGGAAAGGACAGACTGCCCATGAGGTTTTTATTCCTCTACCGTGTTCCTAAAGAGAATTTCACCCAGTGCATTTATTTCAGAAAGCAGGCCACAGAGTACATGCAACGTTACAGAATTATCAAGCAGTATGGGCGTGCATGTTTCAGCCATCCCGCCTTTATGAAGCAAATTAAATATTCATCACCTACTCCCTTTTCGAGCTTTCTTTTTCTCCTATAAAGCTCCCGAAGAATAGATGATTTAGGGTTCCAGATTTTATCAGAAAATTATGCAATGAAAGGATTTTTGGATACATTTTTTCTGAACTCTTGTATGAAGGCTCAGAGCCCATAGGGTCTCAGTGAGGAGGAGTTCCATATGTTAAACATGATTCTGGTCTTTGGTATTTCACAGTTTGTAACTTTCTCTCATATGTGTTAGTTTAATAGATCATCTCATTTCATCCATTTTTCCTGTATCATGTTTTGGAATGCGAGTAGCTCACTGATTTTTGGTATGGATTTATCCTAGTTGATACCCATGCTTGGATCATTCAAGCGCTTTAAATATGGCTCATGCATGATATTTTTTTCCACTATTCATCTAAACCGTAATTTTGCTATATTAGTTTCTTTGGGAGGGTGTTTTTAAAATGCTATTGTTATGTATGGATTCTTAGGTTGGTAAGCCCATGCATGGTGGTATTGTGTATCTGGATATCAACTCAATGATAACTAATATCTTCTCAGTATTTCATTCACTACATACACCTTCTGATAACTTATTTCTGTGAGGTATTTCTGAATCGGCCCTCTTTACAGTAAGTTGTCTCTGAATTGTCTGTTGCTTTTATATTGGATTTTTGCATGTTGCCTCTGCAGTATTCCTTTCTATGTGTCAGTTTATGAAGGTCTTGGTCCCATTCAGATTAGTATTCCTTGTTTTACAAGAGATAGCATGAGAGCTTTTTATTAATGATTCCCTTTGTCATACCATATGCTCCTTGCTATATAAGATGTCCTAGGCACTGGTCTATCACAACTCTAGGATGTCTCTAAGAGCGACAACAGCTGCATTAGAACCTTCAGAGGAATGGCTGGAAGGGATTCAAGGCTACACAGGAGATGATATAATTTGATTTGATTTTGAATTGTATGATGAGCTATATACTTTGGAGCGGAAAATCATGAACCAAAAGGAACATATTAAGCATGTAAAACTAGAGTTGGAGAAGGATGGAATTGTCTTAAAAGGAAATGAAGATGGAGCTTAAATTGTCAACCAATAGAATGGACAAGAGGGAAGTGTGGAGAAATCGAAGAATGAGAGCAACATTTAGCCAAAAGGAGAAGTCGACATAGTAATTGAATAAATTTGGGCTTTAATGAGAAAACAACCCAGGAACAGGCACAAAAAACCAAATAAGACAAATAGCAAGGAAGAGGAGTTGACAATAGACGTTTTCATTAACAAATCTAATGGTTAACTACAACATAAAATTTGGATGCCTGGAGAATTCAAAAAATACAAAGCCAGACACTAGATCAACTAGAAACTAGACCAAAATATGTGGGTTAGATTCTACCATTGGCACTAGGCTAGCTCCAATCGTTGGACCTACTAGTTGTATATGCCCAACTCTCCTCATGGTGTCCTTCCTCCACTCTCTCATAACACACATATTTTTTTGTTATTTCCTGATCACCCAATGAGGCCACAGTGTTGGAACATGGCTTTGATACCACCTCTCACATACCTCTAAGGACAACTTCAACAATTAACTTATAGACCAGTAAAAAAATTAATTTAATATTCAATGCTACATACCACAGACAAAAAAATAGATTTTTATGTTGCAAAACATAAGTTAACATACATGGAGTTCATTAGTTTTACATTGAGAACCTTGTACCTTAGGAGTATTGTATTACCTAACAAAAATTTTTTTTTTTAAATATCAAGTCATAATGTTTGTACTTCATTTAGACTCCAGCTATGATTTAGGGTTACAGTGAGTGTATCATTAAACATGTTAAATGAACCTTGGATCTGTTGAAGAGTTTTCCTCAAACCATCTAGATGATGTATCTGGTCCATCCACTTGGCTATTTCAACTTTGGGATCTGTCACCATTCGATAGTTCAATGGATCTGCGATAAATGGACGATGTTGATTGTTCGTAGAAGTTAAAGAGAAACCAACCCACCCCTATGTTGTTGTCTGGACTCATTTACATACCCATCAGTTTTGTTTCTTTCCCAGTAATACCAATGAAGGTTTCATGCCCAGAAAGATGCCTCATTCTCATCTCTACTACGGTATTCCATGACCCTGAGGTCCTTCAAGCAACGCAAAATCTTTAGAGTTGTCAGATAAGTTCGTTGAGGCAATGTAGCTAAAGGTTTTATTTAGTATTTTTATGTCTTCATTTTCTTTCACTTTTGTTTAGATTTTAACCCTCAATTACGGTCATTACAGTTGCAGGAGTGTACAATTCTCGATTTCGTCTTCAACAGTTTACACCGCTACTCAAAAATATTACACAGGTATTCCTTTTCACCTGGTCGACTATGGATTTAGCCATTACCATCTCATTCTTTTCTTTTCTTATGCTTCTACTCATTGTTTGGTTTTCTTTTCTTAGATTCATGTTACCGATGTGGTTTCTTCCTTAGGGTTTTATATACCAGGTGGGTACTCTTTTTAATATTCTCCAGTTTTTGCCCATCAATTTTCATAATATTTACATAGTTTGGTCTATTAATTCACTTTAGCATTGTGCTATAGGTAATATATTTAGATTCATTCCTCATCCATTTTTCTAAAATTAAAAGTCAGGAAAATGACTGGCGCTTTTCTCATTTGGTTTCAGGTGTGGTCTTATTCACACTTTCCTGTTTATGCAGGGAACCGTACATTTTGAAAACCCTAACAAGGTTAGAGTAGTTTACTATTGTAAGCTTTATAGTTCTATAATATAGAATGGATAAAGGAGAAAGAGGATTTTTTTGTCCCCGACTTTAGACTTGAATTTTTAAGAACACCACTTTGTCAAGGCGAGGACCCGTGCACACTTATTTGCTTAATGTATTGAATTGTGTATATATTATTTGAATGGTTTTGTTCTCAAAGAGGCTCTATGTCCCCACTTCTATGATCGTGTCAAGATTATTTTATGTAATCTTTCTCAACTTTTGTATGTATATCCCTTTTAATGTAATTAGACATATTGCAATATATATTTATTTGGTTCCTTAAAGTTATTTGAACTGCATTTTTGATAGATTTGTAACTTTATTCATCGTAGTATGTCTGATTTGGTTTACTTCTTTACAGCGTTTACTTACCTTATAAATTCACCAGTTATGAGTAATCTTTGTCTCTCAGAGTTTATAAACATCGTGTCGCAGTATTTTCTTAAATCAGGAACTAAGTCACTATGTTATTTAATTTCTTGTTTTATTACACTTGTAACATACAAAGGTTTACATTACTCTGCCCCATGTAGCTTTTGGGATTGTTTCCAAGGTTTCCAACTCAATGGTTGGAATGAGAACCTAACCCAAAATTCATGCAACAGTTCATTTGGTCGTTCTTTAATATGAAGTTTCATGACCCAGATTAAATTGAGTCAATTTGTCCCCAACTTACTTCTTTTGTCAATTTGACTATGAAGAATCTTCTTTTCAATACATTGCTAGATGGTGGTATGATGCAAATATCCCATTTAATGTTGCTCACTCACCTTATTACAAAGCTATGCGGGACTCTATTATAGCTACAGGAAAGGGCTTCAAAGTCCCTACTATGCATGACTTGAGGGGAGCTCTTTTGCAAAAAGAGATTTACTACTTTGATTACTAATCAAATATAAAACCAATAATATTGTTTTATTTAAAGTTTAATTTGATATAATCATGTAAATTATGTATTAAATGAAATAAGTATATTCATTGGTACAATTCTCATAGAAATTGATAAAATTAAACACATTTATCCATTATTACACAATAAACCATACTTAAATATTTTGAATTACATATTTATAACCATTAATAAAGGTTTATATATTATTAAAAAATTAAATAAAGTTCATACCTAAACAATTAACAAAAGTTCATAATACCATTAATTAAAAATTAACCAAGGTTCATATCAAACAATTAATAAAAATTCATACACCATTAAAAAACTAATTAAGGTTCATAACTAAATTAACAAAGGTTCATACAATACTCCCCAATGGGGGTGAGGTCTGATCAACACGTGGAAGGCGTTTCGCATGAGTAAATATAAGTGGAGCGAGGGTGAGGAACGGTACTCCTAGTCCCTTCACCATAACGCATGCAGCAGGAGAGTTACTGGCTTCACGTTGGCAATTCGTGTGAAAAATAACTACGCATTGGAGTTCAGAGGTGGTGAAAGGATAAGGCGAGGGAAGATGAGGGAGTGATGCAGGAGCATGAGGCTTAGAGAAAAAAGGCTTCATTAATTATTCCAAAAATCCAAAAAAAAATTACAAGCAAAGGTGTTGGTACCTTTAGCTGTCAATTTACAGTTTTACTAGATAGGGTTGAACTAGTATGTAGGAAGATAGAACTGTTTTTAGATTAGATTCAGTATATTTAGTCTTCAGTTGATAGTTTTAGGGAAGATATTATGTAATTGGGATTTTATCTAAGTTAGGAGAATTCGATCCTCAAGAAGAGGTCGATTGTTATGTAAAAGACTATAAAATGTAACCTCTGAGAAGGAGAAAATCAAATTTGGACCATAGAAGATTTGATTGAGAGGGTTTTTCCTCTGAGTTAATAAAATTTGCAAAATTTAATTATCTGTTGTATGCTTGGAAAATTCCCGGAGGGTTTCATCTCTTCGAAAATCCATTGAATTTATGTTTTATGTGTAGAATTTAAGTGTAATTAACTTCTGTGTGAAGAATTCGGAGGAATTTAAAGAAATTTGTTTTTTTTGCTTGAGATCAGAAGTTGATAGTTTATCTTTATTTACTGAGTTACAAAATGGTAAACCAGCAAAAATTCCGTGGTCGAAAGCGATCAGAATTGAGAATTTTTAGACAAATGGTTTTAGAAAAACCAGTCATTGTGTTCGCACAGCTTTTGGCATGTGAGTGGTTTTATTAAAATTGAACATGATCGAGTAATATGCCGACACGTCACGGTGGCAATATCGCCAGTTTCGCGTGACTTTGGGTTGATAAGTTGTCGGGGATATTTTTACGCGATAGCCGTCCGATCATAAGTGTTGAAGATCCAATGGTGCTCGCATCGAAAGTTGCGTGGAGTTTAACAAAAAGGTATGGACCCGAAAGTTTATTCAAAAGAGCTTTATTAAAGGTTTGAAATCTAGAAACCCATTCCAAAAAGGTTTTAAACATGTTTAAAAGTGACTTATTATGTTGAAGAAGGATAAGGGGACTTTAACTTCCGTAGGTCATTTTATTAGTTTTATCAAACAGATTTAATAAAGTTTGATGACCGAGAGTGGAAAGAAAGATCAGGAACAAATTCCTCCTGAATTAGAAAACATTTTAACTAAATTTGAGTAGCTCTCCTTAACGCCTGCACCCATACTGCCATCAATTGTGGTATCGGAGCAGTCTTTAGAGAATTTTCCAGACACTGAACAAGCTTCCAAAAGTCAGAAAAATAAATCAAACATGGCTGTCAGAATTGGTAGAGGAGGTGGTGCTGGTAGAAGAAGAGGTAGACCAGTTGCAAATGCTGAAGTACTAGAGACTATGCAGCAAATTCAAGCTAGATTGGAAGCAATGGAAGTAGGACAACAGAGAGATCCTAAAGATGTCAGTGAACCTGAAGCTGAAGAAGAAGAAGAAGGAAATGTTGAGCTTACTCTTGAGATGAGATTCTTTAAATCAGTATTAGGATCTACATCCAAACCTATACTTGAAGTATCAGCTTTTGCAGGAGGATTGAATCCAGAAGAGTTGATAGACTGGATCAATGAAATGAATAAATGCTTTGATTATGAGGAGATGGGTGAAGAAAAGAGAGTTAAGTTTGTTGTCACAAGGTTGAAAGGACATGCAGCACTTTGGTGGGATGGAATGCAAGCAGAAATAAGGAGATTTGGTAAGCAGCCAATCAAGAATTGGAACAAAATGGTAGCAAAGTTGAGAGGTAATTTTTTGCCTAGTGATTATCAGCTTTAGTTATTTAGACAGATGCAAAATCTTAGACAGAGATTAATGACAGTAAAATAATACACAGAATAATTTTACAAAGTGAGCATAAGAGCAGGACAAATTCAAGATACAGCAGAGAATATTTCCAGGTACATAAATGGTCTCAGAATGGAGATTCAAGATGAGATAAGTACATTGTCTCCTAAAACAGCAGAAGAGGCTTATCAGATGGCCTTAAAAGCTGAAGAAAAACTCATAGGGAAGAAATCTGTCAAAGGAAGAGGTACTTTCCGAGGAAGAGGAAGTGAAGGTGGTAGAGGAAGATCTACAGCACTAAGAGATGGAGCTAGCAGTAGCTCACCTCAATATGCACCCACAGAAGGTGATACAAGTGGAAAAAGGAGTCCTTATAGAGGAAAAGGAGGTAGAAACAGAGGAAGAGAAGTCAGATGTTACAAATGTAACAAATTAGGACATAGAGCCTATGAATGTCCAGAGAATGTGGGGACAAATCAGAGAAATGAAATTGTTGCTCAGACTAAAGAAGAAGCAGCAAAGTTGCCTGTAACAGAGAAAGAAATTGTGCCAGAGAAAGGAGAATCTTTGGTGGTTAACAAAGTTTTGTTAAAACAAACAAACAAAGTTGCTGAACCAACACAGAGAAAGACTTTGTTCAGAAGTGTGTGCAAAGTTCAAGGGAAATGCTGTCAATTGGTAATTGATAGTGACAGTACAGATAATTTGGTCTCTACAAAGGTGATAGAGAAGTTGAAATTGAAGACACGGGAACATCCAACACCCTACAAGGTGTCATGGCTTCAGAAGGGACATCAACTGATAGTAAAGGAACAATGTGAAATAGAATTGCAAATGGGCAGTAAAAAAGATAAAATCATGTGTGATGTGATGCCTATGGATGTGTGTCACATATTGCTGGGTAGACCTTGGCAGTATGACAGAGTCGCAGTACATGATGGAAAGAGAAACACTTACAAGTTTTTCAAATATAGTATGAATCAAACATTGTTACCTATGGAAGAAGAAGATGCATCAAGTAAAAAGTCTAATCCAAAGGCTTTATTGTTGAGTGGAAAAGAATACTTGCAGCAGATTGAAGATGATGAGGTAAATTTTGCTTTAGTTTGCAAACCTAAGGTAGTATTTACTTCTACTAAAATTTCTGATTTGCCAATTGAAATTCAAGAAATGTTGGAGAACTATTGTGATATTATTGTGGATGATTTTCCTGATGAATTACCACCTGTAAGAAAAAACAGTCATCAAATAGATTTGATTCCAGGGTCAAATTTGCCAAACAAAGAATCTTATAGAATGACTCCTACATAAAATGAAGAAATCAAAAAGCAAGTGCAGGAATTGGTTGACAAAGGTTTGGTCAGAGAAAGTTTGAGTCCTTGTGCAGTACCCACAGTATTAAGTCTGAAGAAATATGGAGGTTGGAGAATGTTGACTGATTCAAGAGCAATTAACAACATAACAATCAGGTATATATTTCCTTTACCTAGAATTGAAGATTTGATGGATTGTTTGAGTGGAGCAAGGTATTTTTCAAAACTAGATTTGAAAAGTGGGTATCATCAAATTAGGATAAGGGAAGGAGATGAATGGAAAACATCCTTTAAAACAAATGAGGGATTGTATGAATGGATGGTAATGCCTTTTGGTTTATCAAATGCACCTAGTACATTTATGAGGCTTATGAATGAAGTATTAAAGGAATTTATTGGTAAATTTGCAATAGTATATCTGGATGATATATTAATTTACAGCAAAACAAAAGAAGAACACCTGAGACATCTTAATTATGTCTTAAGGAAGTTACATCAAGAGAAGTTACTAGTAAATTTAAAGAAATGTTCATTCATGAAAGAAGAATTGGTATATCTAGGTTTTGTTGTTTCTGCTGAAGGATTAAAAATGGATCCAGAGAAGATAAAGGCAATTGTGGAGTGGCCATCACCTAAAAGTGTTTTTGAGGTAAGAAGTTTCCATGGTCTTGCTAGTTTTTATAGAAAATTCATAAGGAATTTTAGTAAGATCAATGCACCTATCATTGAAACCATAAAGAAGGACAAACAACCATTTAAGTGGACTTTTGAGGCTAAAAGGAATTTTCAGTTCTTAAAGCAAAAGATAACTCAGAAACTTGTCTTAGTTTTGCCTGATTTTAATAAACCATTTCAAGTGAAATGTGATGCCAGTGGGGAAGCTATTGGAGCTGTATTAAGTCAAGAAGATAGACCTATAGCATATTTCAGTGAGAAGTTGAATGAGACAAGGAGGAAGTACTCTTCTTATGACAAGGAATTTTATGCAATGGTATAGTCATTGAAGAAATGGAGACATTATTTAATGTCTAAAGAATTTGTGCTATATTCAGATAATCATGCTTTACAGTATATTATGCAACAACCTAAATTGAATCAAAAACATGCAAAATGGGTTGAATATCTTCAAAGTTTTAACTTTGTATTGAAGCATATAAGTGGTCAAGCAAACAAGGTAGCAGATGCCTTGAGTAGAAAAAGCATTCTTGTTCAAGAAAGTCAAATTCAAGTGTTAGGTTTTGATTTTCTTAAAGAACTCTATAAGGCATATTTGGATTTCAAAGAAGCATTTGAAGCATGTTGTAATCCTATTTTGATAGATAGAAGTCAGTGGTTAGATTATTTCTTGCAAGAGGGTTTATTGTTCAAAAGAAATCATTTGTGCATACCAAATTTTTCTATGAGAGAAAATTTAATCAGGGAGAAACATAGTGGTGGACTTGCTGGAAATTTTGGTGTTGATAAGACTTATGAGCAACTAAGTCATTTTTATTTTTGGCCAAAGATGAGATCTAAAGTGGAAAAGTGTGTGAAGAATTGTAAAATTTGTCAATATGCAAAAGGGAAAAGTCAAAATGCAGGTTTGTACATTCCATTACCTATTCCAGACAAACCTTGGGATATTGTAAGTATGGATTTTGTTTTAGGATTTCCTAAGACACAGAGAGGGAATGATGCAATTTATGTTGTAGTTGACAGATTTTCAAAAATGGCACATTTTATTCCATGTTATAAAACCAGTGATGCTACTCATGTTGCCAATTTGTTTTTCAAGGAGATTGTCAGATTACATGGGTTACCTAAAAGTATTGTCTCTGATAGAGACACCAAATTTGTTGGTCATTTTTGGAGGACATTGTGGAAGAAGCTTGGTACTAAACTAAATTTCAGGTCAGCTTATCACCCTCAGAATGATGGGCAAACTAAAGTAGTGAACAAGAGTTTGGGTAATCTTTTGAGAAGTCTTGCAGGAGAACATCCTAAAAAGTGGGATCATATTTTACCACAGGCAGAATATGCATATAATGATTCACCTAACAAAAGTACAAGGCAGGTTCCATTCCATATAGTTTATGGAATGCACCCAAGAGGAGTATCTAAATTGAGGAAATTGGGAAAAGCAGAAATGATAAGTGCTGAAGGAGAAGAGTTTGCTTCAGAAATTCAAGCAATACATGAGAAGGTAAAGCAGCAGCTACAAGACAACATCATCAAGTACAAAAACAGAGCAGATTTGAGAAAAAGAGAATTTAATTTTGAAGTTGGTGAATTGGTTTTAGCATACTTAAGAAAAGAAAGATTTCCAAAGAGGGAGTATAATAAGTTAAAATTCAAAAAGATAGGACCATGCAGGATATTGAGAAAGTTTTCTATAAATGCTTATGAAATTGAATTACCATTTGATATTGGAATATCTCCAATATTCAATGTTGTTGATTTGTACAGATATGAAGATAGTGGCACAAATGACAGACCAGAAGACAGAGAAAAGATTGACTGGGTAAAACAATTACCCATAGCAAAGACATTACAGCCAGAGAGGATCTTATACAGGAAAGTGTTTAAGAAAACCAGGGGACAGGAGTATTTTCAATATTTGATCAAGTGGAGGGATCAGCCAATTGAAGATGCTACCTGGATGACAGAAACCATGCTGCAGAAATTGGGCAGTTCTGTGGAGGAGCTCATGGATAGGAGCCCATGAAGATTTTTGTCCTCGGGAGTCTGATGCAGGATCATGAGGCCTAGAGACAAAAGGCTTCATTAATTATTCCAAAAATCCAAAAAAAAAAAAATTACAAGCAAAGGTGTTGGTACCTTTAGCTGTCAATTTACAGTTTTACTAGATAGGGTTGAACTAGTATCTAGGAAGATAGAACTGTTTTTAGATTAGATTCAGTATATTTAGTCTTCAGTTGATAGATTTAGGGAAGATATTATGTAATTAGGATTTTATCTAAGTTAGGAGAATTCGATCCTCAAGAAGAGGTCGATTGTTATGTAAAAGACTATAAAATGTAACCTCTAAGAAGGAGAAAATCGAATTTGGACCATAGAATATTTGATTGAGAGGGTTTTTCCTCTGAGTTAATAAAATTTGTAGAATTTAATTATCTGTTGTATGCTTGGAAAATTCCCGAAGGGTTTCATCTCTTCGAAAATCCATTGGATTTATGTTTTCTGTGTAGAATTTTAGTGTAATTAACTTCTGTGTGAAGGATTCGAAGGAATTTAAAGAAATTTGTTTTTTTTGCTTGAGATTGGAAGTCAATAGTTGATCTTTATTTACTGAGTTATAGAGTGGTAAACCAACGAAAATTCCGTGGTCGAATGCGATCGGAATTGAGAATTTGCAGACAAGTGGTTTTAGAAAAACCAGTCATTGTGTTTGCACAGCTTTTGGCGTGTGAGTGGTTTTATTAAAATCGAACGCGATCGAGTAATATGCTGACACGTCACGGTGGAAATACCGCCAGTTTCGCGTGACTTTGGGTTGATAAGTTACCGGGGCTATTTTTACGCGATAGCAGTCCGATCATTAAGTGTTGAAGATCCGACGGTGTTCGCACCGGAAGTTGCGTGGAGTTTAACGAAAAGGTATGGACCCGAAATTTTATTCAAAAGAGCTTTATTAAAGGTTTGAAATCTAGAAACCCATTCCGAAAAGGTTTTAAACATGTTTAAAAGTGAATTATTATGTTGAAGAAGGATAAGGGGACTTTAACTTCCATAAGTCATTTTATTAGTTTTATCAAACAGATTTAATAAAGTTTGATGACCGAGAGTGGAAAGAAAGATCAGGAACAAATTCCTCCTGAATTAGAAAACATTTTAACTAAATTTGAGCAGCTCTCCTTAACGCCTGAACCCATACTGTCATAAGGGAGCCCAACATTAGACACATAAATATGGTTTGGTGGTGGCCTCTGAAGAGGTGCATAAATGTCGCTGGAAGGTTTACGGAGGGAGTGGCTTGTGTGTGCTTGTCGTGGGCATTTCCTGGTGCGGTGTGTTCAACTAGTCCCTGCTACTCTGTTTCTTAGCCATTGACTGTGTTTGGGTTAAGGATAGGAATTTGAAGGGAAGTGAGCTCACTGGTTTCCATTTTTCTTGGCTTTCAGTGAGCCTGTTTTTTCATGATAAGAGAGGAAGCTAGAATTTGCAGTCCATGAAACCTCAAGGGTGGTGGCGAAAAACTAGTTTCTTTTCCAAATTTCGTGCCCTCCAATGTGGATGTGACGGTGTTTGGTGGATCAGTGTGTGGTCTCTATGTGGAGAATTTGGAGGCTGGTCACTACCCTGGGGGATGTTACGCTCAGGCGTCATCTACTTTGACATCGTTTATTGTTCAATTTCCTGTGTTGGTTTGGTGGGTGATGGTATTTGGTTTTTCTGGCGGTGGAAGTCTTTATCTAGCAGTGGAAGGTGTCTCTGTGCTTCCCTGTGGTGGTGGGAGATGATGTTTGGCTCCTTCATTGGTGGTGTTTGTTTTCTATAGTGGGGGGTCTAGTCTCTGGACTCTGCACACGGTGGGGTTCTTTGACCTTGGTGAATTATGAAGCCCCCATTGTGGTGTGGGTGTTCTCCCTCCCTTGTCATCCATGGCCCTGTGGGGGTGGAAGACTTAGGAATAATCATGGCAGATCCACAATAGGGTGGAGATACTGTGGGGCATGCGTGACTCGCTAGTGTGGGTGCGCATGGGGGCTGTGGAGGAGGTAAGCAGGGGGATAGTAGAGGTGGGGGTTTGAGGGTTCAAAACCAAAGTCGTCGAGGCGAAGGAGGTCATGGTGGCAAGGAAAATCATGGGTTTTATTGATTTGAGGTAAATGGGGGGCAGGTTATCCAACATTTCTGCCTAGAGAACTGTCGTGCACTTATCAATATCCTGATGGAAAGAGTGGACACAACTGAGAGATTATGTTGTGAGGAGCATGCAGAGCAAATGGCAACATTGGACCGAATGCACTTTTTACAATGCCAAGTCCAGGAGAGACTGGTAGTGGTTTGGTGAGGCCAAAATCAACTCACTGAGAAAGTAGAAAAGTTGGATACTTGGTTGGCACACTTTGAAGGGCACGGTCAGTGTGACTTATGTCCTCCACCGCATCTAGGAACAACCCCGGGCAACCCTGCATCCATCACGTTGGACGACTAGTATGCTATTTGGTTTTCTTTAATTATGTCTTATATGTGTTTTGGTGCCTCTGGGCCAACCGTTTATGGACAATGTCCCTAGTCCCTCTTTTGTATTTTTTTCATCTGGTGCAAATTTTTGTCAACAAACCCAGTCAAGGTGAGACCACCTGTTTTGTAACTGGCTATATGTACTCCCTTTTTCCTACATGAATATAACATTGACTTACAAAAAACCAAAGGTCCATACATCATTAAAAAATTAATTAAATTTCATACTTAAATTAATAAATTTCCATACCTATTTACTAAATAGGTCTATAAATAAATATTTTAGGTTTATCTATTTAGTATTTATCAAATGTAAATATGATGATTTAATACTAGATTTAAATGAACTCACATGTTTAACATAAGAAATGTTATATTTATCTATTTATTAAACGTAAATATGAAGATTTAACCTTAGATTTAAAACAACTCTCACTTTTAACATAAATCAATGAACGGTTATAGCAGGGCTCAGTGTCTTAGAGCTTTTCAAAAAGCTAAGAAAGGTCCAAAGGTTAAGAAAGATCCTTACGATCGGTTATCTGGAGTTCACCTTCCTTTCATCCAAGGTACTACTGATAAAATCGCAAGGATTTTGAAGAAACACAATGTCTCTTCAACTTTCAAGCCTCTCTGCACTATCCGTGGTTCTCTTAAATCGGTTAAAGACCCGATTTGCCCGATGGATGTTAAGGGTGTTTATTTGATTCCATGTTCCTGTGGGACCCCTTACATTGGTGAAATTGGTCGATCTATTAACCAAAGAATTCATGAACATGTCGCTGACCTTAGACATGGTAGATCTCAGTCCTCTGCCTTGGCAGAGCATGCTGAAAAAACAAATCACCATATTTGTATTGAAGATACTAAGGTTATTGCAACTATTGACCACTTCCACCACCGAAAGTTAAGGGAAGCCTTGGAAATAGAAAAGAGGCTAATTAACCTTAATAGGGATGATGGGTGGAATGTTAGCAGATGCTGGATTCCTGCTCTTCACTCTTAGTCGATCTTGATTCCTCTTTCCAGATGTGCTCCTTTTATTTTTCTAATTTGGTTTTGATTAGGATTTTTGTTTTGTTTTTATTTTATTATTATATATATATATATATATATATATATATATATATATATATATATATATATATATATATTATTGATTTATTTATTTATTTTTATTTTTATTTATTTATTTTATTTATTTTTTGATGCAGGAGAATCAAGGGCATTTTTTTATTTGGAAATATGTTAGAAAAGGGGGTGTGACAATTTTTAATATTTTATTAATTAATTTGTTATTTTAAATAAAATAGGAGAAAGTGAGGATTTTGTAAATATCCTTTTATTAAAAGGATATGAGAGAATTTGGTTAGTTAAGGATATAAAGGGATAAGATTCTAGATAATAGGATTTGTTGAGATATTTTAGTGGTATTGAGATATTAAGGGGATTGAGCATTAAATTAGATCATTTTTAAAATTGTATAAATTCATCAAGCCTCAAAGGCATGGGAAGGAGAGTGTGAGAGTGTGATTGAGAGTAGGTTGAACAGCCAAAGCTGTAAGCCTTCGGGCGATTGTGAAGGGTCACAAATCTGGAATATCTAGTCAACAAGAGTTGTAAGTAATTTTGTTTGTTTCAGATTATATATGTTTTGGTTGATTGGGAAATTTCTTGTTCGATTTGTAATTGAGAGTTGGATCACGTGCCTTAGCTGAGTGTTTATGGATGGAATTGAATATAATCTCTGCAGGAATGGTGATTGTAATTTTAAGGTTGAACCAGTCCTCTTAAATATAATCGATTACAGTAATTGCTATTTACTGAGCGCCGGAAGCCACAAGACATAAGTCTTGGGCAGAACTGAATTCGATTTATGTGAATATGTTTGGGTTTAAATAATCCTTATAAGGTGGCTCTTCACATAAGCTATTAATATCAGTATGGCAATTGATAAATGGTATTGTTAAATCTATTTCTGTCGAGTAATTTGGTTATCGACCTGTAGTATTGATTGACAGCTATGGGGAAAAAAACGCCCAGTGAATGTGAAGCGTAGATCTTCATAAGGAACCAAGTGAGTTTTGATTTTAACATTGACGGATTGTATGAAAGCGTTCAGATGGTAAGTATCTGGGTATCAAATTGGTATATGTATATTTAAAACTCTGTTTTGGTATGAATTAAGAATGCAGAGTGTAAGAAATCAATTGGAGAAGCGATGGGTAACTCGTGACATCGAAGAGGCGCCATGAACATTGTGAGGCGTAAACAGTTGTCTTGCAATTGGATTGTCTGAAATACTGTAAGGAATGATTCTGAGTTAAAATCACGTTTAGAACTCGAACGAATAGAGCTAAGGAACCAGATGGAATTGTAACCTAAGCGCAGGTGCAGAAGGCGTTAAAGACTGGGCAGCGTGGAGAATTGATAAAAGATTGATGCAATAAATCTGAATTGATATCGTGGAGGTAAGTTAAAAATGTGATAATGCGGGCGGAACGATAGTTGTTGAAACAAACCAGAAGCACCGGCATTGAAACAAACCAATTCAAATCTGATGCAGATGTTGAAGCGCCAGACATGAACAAATTAACGCAGGTAGAGCATTTAATTGGCAATTGTGTTGATGTGTTGAGTTTTGTATTAGAGCGCTGGCATGTTGGAGAAGTAACAGTACAATAGAAACAAGCAAATTCGAATTGTGTGTTATGCAATGGTATTGGTTTGTAATGGGTACGATGTAAGGGAAAAGGGATATATATATTTGGTAGTTTGTATAATATTTTGCCAAGATTGATCTTTAAGTTATATATGGAAGGGCGCATTGGGTAAGGGACCGCCATAGCATTTCATTTTTATGGGCACTGTGGTTCTGTAGGAAATTATACAATTTGTTTGAGATCTTGCTCTGTATATTGTGATCAGAGATCTTTCTTTATATATTTTGATCAGAGGAGATTGGATATTCCGGCTTCAATTCATGGCACAACAGAATTCACACTGGAATTCTCAAAACTAATATTGGAAACAAACAAGTATGAAATATTGAATTTGAACATTCACAGTTTGGAAAGGGTATGAAATTGCAGGATTAAAGTTGAAGTTGGTTATATGATTTTGAGCCACATGCTTCCGCTTATGTAATGGTTTATTGATTACAAATGATTTTATGTTTTTTAAACCATAAGTTGGAAAGCTTCCGAAATGTAATGGGAAAGTGTGAATTTTCCAGTTATTGATATTTTTGATTTGGGCAGATGCTGAGATGAAACGCTTATATGTACAGAGATTTTAATTTGAGACAGTGTTAAGTTGCCTATTTATATGCAGTGTAGGTAAAGATTCTGGGGTTTGCAGGCCCTGCCTGCATCATTTTTGGTATCAGAGCTGGAATGCTCTGTTGAAGATGTTTGTTTTTCTGAATGAATGCAAGAAGGTTTTGTTGAAGAACTGAAATGTATTTTTGAATGTATGATGAATGATTGAAAGAAAGATCGGATTTTTAAATTTGATATGCAAACTACACAAATGCAGTGAACAGGATGGCAGAAGTGAATGGAGACAAGATCCTGCAAGATCTTAAAGGTGAGATGATTTTTTGATTTGAAATTTATGATTGAAGTTTATGGTTGCAGAAAAGATAATGGCAGTGAACCGGACATTCAGCGAAAGGCTGAATAGGGAGGACAATTGCAGTGTCCTGAAGAAAAAGGTGAGTTGAAGAGATAGCCTGGAGAGAGAGCAGAGAGAGTGCTCAAGAGGTTCCATAGGCAGTGAACCAGTACTTACCAAAAGACTGAGTGAGGAGAGCTTGGTGAGGTAAGTGGCAGCAGAAGAGATTGTTGTCGTAGAGGCTAGGGCAACTCATGGTGAATGAGAAACTCATGGAGAAGATGATTATGAAGGATTAGAGAAGAGGGGAGATGACTGCAGAAGTCCGAGAAAGAGAGATTGCAGTAATGAAGGTACAATTGCAGGTACTGGAAGAATGGCTACAAGAGCAGGAAGATCAGAATAGAGGATGGATCTTTCCACTGAAGGGAAAGAGAGTGATTTGGCAACCATTGCAGATGAAGTTGAGGCAAAGTGTGATTGCCTTATTGAAGAAAGGACTTAGAGTTCTTGAGCCAGAGATGGAATTTGAAGATTCCAAATGCAGATTTGTTCAGAAGGAAGTATTAGAGGAAGCAGTCAAGACTGAAAATTCTTGTGGTTTTAAAACTGATGAGTTGTGTATGTTTGCAGGTACAACACAGGGAGATGAGCAAGCTTTAGAGTTTGTTCATAAGAGAGAATTGAATCTGAAGGCTGTTCAGATCGATGCTGAGATAGAAAGATCTCAGGAGGGAATGAAGACGAAGGAGTCTAATCAGAATGTTGGTGCAGAGAGAGAAGGACCAGTTGATGATGAGTCAAGAGCTGGTGAAGGTATGGAAAATCGTGTGAAGTTTCCGAGTTCTACTCCTAATGAAGTTGTTGAGTTGTATAGGAAACTAGATCTTCAGAGAAGAGAATTGGAAAGACAGAGGACTTATGCGCAGGATAATATGCTGAGGAAGCAAGGCAGAGAAGTTTTCATGAATGACAGTTCTGGAGCAGAGGATGGTAAGAAGGCGAGACTAGCTGACAGTCTCATGGTAAATGCGAATCAGCATACTGATGTGCTGACAGAGAAATTGGAAAGGAACTCAGAGCAACATACTGAAGTGTTGGCAGAGAAAGCTGAGGAGAAAGCCAGTGAAGTTTGTCTAAGTCCTGAAGAAGACTTGGAGCTGCAGAGAGAAAACTTGGTGACTGAATCGACAAGTGAGACCAGTGGGTCTTGTGATTTTGAAGCTGACAATGTGATTGTGTTTACAGGTGATACAGAAGACAGTTCATCACTTGGAATTGTCTTGAAAGGAGAAGAATTGTTGCAGAAAGAAGATGAGACCGTAATGCCTCATATGCAGAGGCTTGTTACCGTGGGTGACCAGAAAGAGTTGGCTTGTCTGTATAGCCAAGAGAAGATTGGTGGACAAAATTTTGGAGCTGCTGCAGTATTAGAAGGTGAGACTACAGTGTTTGAAGAACTTGATCTGATTGCCAGAATCAATCAAGATGTTGATGGACAGTTACTGAAGATTGTCGAAGGGGAAGATGGAGATTATGTTGGAGTTAATTTGCAGCATGTTGATGAAATGCTTGAGGAAAAAGGGCTGAAATGTTTGCTGGAACCCGAGAAAGAAATTGCAGATGAAATTGCAGATGATGAGCAAAGGAATGTTGCAGAGGGACAGGAAGTCTGGGAGGCAGCAACATCCATAGTGACAGCTAGAGCAACATGTTTTATTGAATATGCTGGAAACAATCAGCAGACAGAGGACATACTGGACAGAGAAATTGAGTTGATAAGGAGGTTAATGATAAAAACATCCCAAAGAAAGACAACAGTAAGAAAGAAAAGGAGAGACAACAAGAGAAAGACTGTAGCAGACTTGGAAGGCAGAGCAAGTGGAGCACTACAACACAAAATATGGAAACCTGGAGGACAACATCAGTAAAGCAATTGACAAGCAAGGAAATATTACAAAATAAAATTTGGGATCCAGAAGGAAATAATTATCCAGACTTTTTTTTTCCGAAGAAAAAGCGAACTTTTTATTAAGGAAATAAAAAGTTACATTGCATATGCTGTGAGAATTTCAGTTGCTGCTATTTGACTTCTCATGCAATCAAAAAAGAGACGTCCTTTCTGCCATTAGGACCATCTGACCCCAAAAAAAAAGACAGCTGCAAACATATTATATCAGCTGTTATGTACTGTTCAGCCAAGTGCAAAAACATCCCCTCCTTTAAGAGGGCATCAAAAAACCATCGTATAGTGGGTCTCCTCGGATAGAAAGGAGGAAAACAACCCTTACAAATAGTATGTGTTCATTATGTCCATGAAAAACATAGTCTTTCCAATACTTTTAGGTACAGGAATAAAGTCTGAGTAAAAAACTGTAGCTGAAAAAAGAAAAGTAACAAAACATGTCATTGTTGGTATGCATGGGGCGGCTGATCTGATGTATGAATCTGTCCCTGACGATCTTCAACTATTTTCCAGACTCCCATATTCTGCTGCAAACCTTCCTTAGAAAGCTTGTCTGCTAAATCATTGTTGTCCCTGTAGATATGACATAAGGAAAAGCTGTTAAAAGATGTTTTTAATACCTGCAGATCTTCCAGCAAAGGTTTCAGAATTTGATTTTTGCATGAGCTTTTCCCATTAACCCAGTTTATAACATTAAGTGAGTCACCAAAGATCTGAATAGTGAGGATGTTTCTTTGAATGAACCAACAAAGAAGAAGCCTCAATGCTGACATTTCAGCAAAATTGTTTGTTCCTGTCCCTAAACCTACTGAGTCTTTGAGAATATGATTTGCATTAACATGGATGACCATACCGGCTCCTGCCCTATTGTTTTGTGATGCTCCGTCAAAGAAAGCCCAGGGGATGCCCTCTTTGATGTTACCAGCCTTAATTTGAGCATGGGATTTTTTCACTTCTGGATCAGGGATAGACGAATAAATAGAAACACATTGAATAGCAGTGGCAGTTACCGGAGTTTCCTTGTCCTGAAAAATACACCTGTTTCTAGCAATCCAAACCCCCCAACAGATAATGAGTGGAAGATTTCTCATGTTCCCATCAGGGTATTGATGCCACCATTTTGTCCAGGCCTCTTCCAAGAACCCACTGCCCCATTCAGCCCTTTTGTTCAACAATTTCTCTACCTCCCCCCATATCTTTTTTGTTTCAGTGCAATTTAGGAAAAGATGGTTAATAGATTCCGCTTCAGCCTTGCATACTGGACATCTCCCGGGGCCGTGCATGAATCTTGACTGAAGAATATCCCAAGTTGGAATTTTTCTTTTTAAAAGACACCAGAAGAAAAGTCTGGCCTTGGCCGGACACTTGAGCTTCCAAAGATGCTTCGACCACCATTTGGGATCACCCCATCCCTTCCTAGACATAATAAATTTATATCCACATTTTGGAGTGTACTCTCCAGTTTCACCATGAGCCCATATCAGCGAATCCGGTCTGTCCTTTAGCCTGACATTTGATTGGGTGAGTTCTTGAGTATATAAGTTCCATTCGTTCCACCATCTATGATTCAGCTCTAGGTCTTCCCCATCTTTCCAAGCTTGTCCCCACATAGATGAGTGACCCT